>CAUYSK010042691.1:0-30257 GCA_963575035.1 Avahi laniger | reverse complement strand
CATTGGTAAAAATGTGTTGATTGTAATGGTTCCTATTTTGATTAATAAAGATGTGTTTGAGTCTAGTTATGATTTAAAATTCACAGTCCGAAACCGCAATCACTTTGGCACCGACTGAGTATCTCTGATTTATTATAATGGGAATCAAAGAATTACAGTAACCATGTCTTCTCAGAGTTTAAGTCCTTTGCCCTAGCTGATAGGAGCTTCAGAAAACAGTGTAAGGGCCGGGCGCAGTGGCTCACGCCTGTAATCCTACCTCTCTGGGAGGCCGAGGCGGGCGGATTGTTTGAGCTCAGGAGTTCGAAACCAGCCTGAGCAAGAGCGAGATCCCATCTCCACTAAAAATACAAAGAAATTAATTGGACAACTAAAAATATATAGAAAAAATTAGCCAGGCATGGTGGTGCATGCCTGTAGTCCCAGCTACTTGGGAGGCTGAGGCAGGAGGATCGCCTGAGCCCAGGAGTTTGAGGTTGCTGTGAGCTAAGATGACACCACGGCACTCTAGCCCAGGCAACACAGTGAGACTCTGTCTCAAAAAAAAAAAAAAAAAACAGTGTAAGTTTCACACATAGTTGCTATCTGAAGTTGTACACTGGGAAGGGTTTCGGAGTCAGCTTTGTCCTTGGGGCTCCTGGAGCCCTTCCTGGTCTACATTGGAGGGGTGGGGGCAGCACTGGTATTTTCTCAGGGCCTGGGGAAACAGCCAGGGGCAGATGTGCTCTCATAAAACCCTTAGCATTAGGAGAGCCAGTCACTAGGGAGCTCATGGATTTGGAGGTTTGCAGTCAAAGAAACCAGGTAAAGGTTCTATCATCTCCCGGAGAGTCCCCTGCCTGCTGATGCTACAGGCTCTGAGAGCTTCAACAAAGAGCCCCACGTAAGTATTTTGTTAGCTCTAGTATCTCCCAGCCAAATAACTCACAAAATCCTACACTAATGGAGCACTTCTTATCCTCCTTCAGAAGTGTCCCCAACACATTTTGGGAGATGCTGGTGCTATGGAAGAACACTGGTTCCGAGTCCCAGCTCTGGCCCAACACGCCAGCCTTGCAGCGCTGGGGGAGAGCATCTGCCTCCTCTGACCTCCACCTCCTTTTCTACGTCATGGAAGTGATCAGACCCATCCTGCCTGCATTACAGGGGGAAAATGTGACGGAATTTGGGAGCTTCTGAAGACAGATGCCAGGCTCCAACCCTGCTGGCTGGATCCGTAGGCCCGGATCAGCACCCAGGAATCTGCATTTTACACACACAGCCCCATGCCCTCCACTTGGGCGCTACCTGTGTCTGCACAATGCTACGTCAGCGGCCCACTGCCCATGACGACATAGCAGGGGAGACAGAGATGAGCAGTCGTGACACAAGGGAAAAAGGTCTTTAGATGGAGCATTTCAGGCCTCTGCAGACCTTCGAGTCGGTGCCTGATGTCCTGTGCACCAATTTCCTTTCATTCTCTGGGAATCACATTCACGCAGCACATACTAGAGCAGAAGAACCCATTCAGAAGAGCAACTGTGCTTTAACCGGCGCTCCAACCCCGGCCTCACCTGCTCTCACCTCTACCCCTGCGATTAGCACATGCCAGGAACAGTGCTATACGCCCCCCACACGTTATCTCAGTTAATCCTCACAAATTCTCTGCCAAGAAGCTTGTATCTTCATCTTACAGATGGGAAAATAAACTCAGATCGGGGTTAGGTAACTCACCCAAAGCCGCACAGCTATAAACAGTAGAAACAGCCTGGACTAAGACTTTGAATAATAATGTATGCCGAGTCTCTAATACTTAGTGGGCACTCAATCGATGGCAGCTATTAATATTAGTAGTCTGAGATTTGTTATTGTTTTCTATGCTCAGAGCTCTCCAGGTTTATATACTTCCTATATAGCAAGTGGACAGTGACACTGTAATGTTCCTCAAACTCACACAAAACAGGACATCTGTCACTTTCTACAATGAGTTAAAGTTGTGGGGAAACAGAACAGGTGAGGGGGATGCTCTAGACAGAGACTTAACGGACAGAGGCAGCAGTGTAGGCATCGACCAGCTGCAAAGAGACCTTTTGGGACAGTTGGAAAAATCTGATTGTGGACTGGGTACCAGGTGAATTATTTATCTTGGTAGCTGTGCCAAGGCATCTTGGCTCCGTGAGAAAATGCACTCTCAAGTATGCAGGGCTGAAACATGTCTTGGATACATCATTAAAGAAAAGAGAAGGAAAAGATAAAGAAAATGCAGCAAAATTTTGACAATTGTTTTAGGTGGCTGATGAGTAAAGAGTGTTGGTTACACTGTTCTCTTTACTTTTGTGTATGCTTGAAAGTTTCACAATTACAAAAAATCCTCCATTCGGAAATGCTGGAGATGGAGACGGTGAGATGAGCGAACTCCCAGAATGAAACTTTGCATCACACACAAACGCCTATCAGCCTTCTCAGGTCCACTGACCCCGCCTCAACATCCGATCAGCCTCGGAGTCCTGGACCTCCTGCGCCCCTCGCCCTGAGATCGCCCATTTCCTACCCAAAATGCTGCCCGCCTGCTGCTCCCTGGCTAGCAGACTGGGTTTTCCACAAGCGGGATGCAATAGCACCAGAGAGCACCACGACTGAAGCTCAGTCCAGCTGTCCATCTGCCAGACCCATCCCTGGGACTGGTTAGCCCCGCGCCGCCTCCCTTCTTCAGCTGTAAAGTGAACCCAGTAGAACCTACCTCTGGGATCACTTGAATGAGATAATCTGGTGAACTGCTTAGCACAGGGCCTGGCTTTTGCTAAGTGCCCAATAAACGTTGACTGTTACTCTCATTAAATCTCAAACTGACGTCACCACCCTGCTTACTTCTTAAGTCAAGCTCCTGACTCAACCGCAGGCCCCATCGCCCTTCCTCTTCCAGCCTCCACCCCGACTCAGTGCCCTGTGGGCCTCCACGTTCACCCTGCAGCTTGATGCCTGTCCCTTTGCATCCACTGTGCTCCCACTTGGGAAATTCACGTCCTCCTCCCCCTCCCAGCTTGAGTCAGCCTCTGCTGGGGACAGTGCCCCCTGAGCCCCTGTACACATCTTCATCATGGCACTGATTGCACTGGACTATAATTGACATACTTGTCTCTACAGGTCTAGCTCCCTGCCTGGTCTGGCGTAAATTCCTTCACAAGGGTCCTGCCTTTTGCAGTCAATATATAAAGGAATATGCATCTCTTAGGCAACGTGGTTTTTGGTTTTTTTTTTTTGAGACAGTCTCGCTCTGTTGCCCAGGCTAGAGTGTCGTGGCATCAGCCTAGCTCACTGCAACCTCAAACTCCCAGGCTCAAGTGATCCTCCTGCCTCAGCCTCCCAAGTGGCTGGGACTACAGGCGCTCGCCACCACGACCAGCTAATTTTTTCTATTTTTAGTAGAGACGGGGTCTTGCTCTTGCTCAGGCTGGTCTCAAACTCCTGAGCTCAAGCTATCCTCCCGCCTTGGCCTCCCAGAGGGCTAGGATTACAGGCGTGAGCCACCGCTCCGGCCAACAACATGGTTTCCTGATTGTATTTCAGAAGATGATACATTTTGAATTCCACCTCCGGGCCTTTGCAGTGCTGGTCCTGGGACATTTACTCTTGGTGTTTCTCAAACTTCAATGTGTGTGTCAATCTGCAGGGATCTTCTTACATGCAGATTAATTCAGAGGACCGGGGTCCAGTCTCAGGTGCTGCATTTCTGACATTCCGGTGATAGCAAGGCTGCGGGTCTCAGCATTTACTCTTGTTCTTTGCCCAGCTCAAGTCAACTTGTCCTCAGGGTCTCCGCTAAAACGTCACTGTGGAAAGGACTTCCCTGACACCTCAACTGGAATGAGGCCACACTTCTGTTCTCTGCTGGAGACTAGCGCTCACAGCTCTTCACACTCCATGCTCATGTGTGATGTTTCCCCGACGGGACTGGAAGCCCCGGAAGGAGAGGAAGCACTCTGTTCTCCTGGCACGATGTTGAACGAATGTGACTTTTGCTTCAAGAAAAAGCTTTTTAGCACTGCCCCCGCCCCATATTTACTCCTCTGAGCACTCTGGCAGTCTCTGAGGGAAGAGCCTTGAAGGCCCCAGCCCAGGACTGGGGGCCACCTGCTTTCCTGACGGAAGACTTTTCATCACACTGGAGATGCTGCAACTTACAGACACCACGGCTACCCACGATTCCTGGTCTGCCCGTGCCAAACAGCAGGTAATCGGGAAGAGCCCACCTAGGCTGCCCTTCCTGAGACCTGCTGCTCCCTGCCCCCCACCAACCCCTGCACCAAACCAGTCACTGCTGAGAGCCTCCACCAGCGCAAGAATTTCTGCTCTCACCACTTCAGTTTCAGTCAGAACAGGTGCATGGCGGGAGAGCAGTGGGGTGAGAATGTCAAAGACAGCTGAACTCCATGAGACGAGCAAACTGCAGTGAAACTTCCCATCACGTACAAAAGCCACAGAAGCTGTAGGGCCCGGAGCTGCCTCTGCGGAAGGGCCGATCCAGCCGCCACCCTCCCCTGGCCCCAGAGCAAAGCAGAAGTGCTCAGGAGAGGGCTCTGAAGCTCCCCACCCTAGTGCGAATCAAAATGACCCACACCCTGGATTTTTCAGGGGTCAGGTGAGGCAACCTGTGTCCCGCAGGACAGGAGCCTGCTCAGCAGGCCTGGGCCAGGCCCCTGCACGGCTCCAGCTCCACCCAACTCCTGCCCCACCCTCAAGGCTCCCAGCACACAGTGGATGTTTGCTAATATAGTTATTGAGGTTCAACTGCAATAATGTTTTTATTCCATTACGACAGCCTACCCTCTTTTTTCGACCACCCTGAAGTATCCATGTCTGGGTCTGAGGTCATTTCTACCCCAACGATGGGGACTCTGACGTGGTGGGGCTGTCGAGGTGGGTGGCCTCTCCCTGGAGCTGAGTAGGCTCTGGGGGACCCTGGCCCTTGGTTTGCAGGGAGCTGGCACAGTGACACCCAGTCCTGCCTGGGGACACTGTCTCTCCCTGGACGAGCAGGTGGCTCACAGGTTGGACGGAAATATCCTCGGCAGGGTGCTTGGCGACAGTTCTCACTTCATGCCATGACAAGAACAAACCAAAAACTAACACGCAGAAGTAGCTGAATCTTCTTACACTAACAATTCCTCAGACAATGACAAAATAAAGGGCAAAACCCACATGATTTGGCAAAGGGTTTTTAAACTTTAAATTAAAAAAGAAAATATTTTCACACAGAAGGGATTCAACCTATCTGCTTTGAGGAAACAGTAAAGAAAGTAGAAGGTGCCAAAAAAAAAAAAAAAAAGAAAACCAACCCCCACATGATAAAAATAGGCGTGTCCTCCGTAAAAATCTGAACTATCGAGTCATTCATGGCTATTCAGGATTCAGAACATAAGGTGAAATACCAAAGTATAAAAAAAAAAAAAGAATTGTGATACTGCCATTGCATTACTGCATTACTGGCCTCGGCCACTGGCTGTTGCAGGTGCCCTGGCCGCCACTGCTGGAACGCGGTGTGTCCGGTACCTCCCACGCTCTGCAGACCTCATGGCCTTCAAAGCTCTTCCTTGGTCCTGCTCAGTTTTGTGGCATGTTCTTAAACAAACTTGCTCAAGTTATCCAGATCTCTCTCTCCGCCCTCAAATTTAATTGGATTCTTTTTGTCCCCACTGGGGGCGAAATAGATGGTGGGGAAGCCCTCCACCTTGTAGCGGTCGCTGGTGACGTCGTTGGCGGTGGCATCCATCTTGGCAATGACCAGGCTCTTCTGGCCCTTGTACTTCTTGGCCAGGCTGGCGTACACGGGCTCCAACTGCTTGCAGTGCCCACACCAGGGCGCATACAACTCGAGGAGGACGTCCTTCTTGGGGTCCATCACAATGGAGTCGAAGGTCTTCCCCACCACGACCTTAACTGGCCCCTTGTTGTTCTTGGGCACTGGCTGGGATTTGATGACCGGCTTTAGTTTTCCTGCCAAGGAAAAGCAAGCAGGGGAGGGGGTGTCAGTGCTAAAAAAGCCTGGACCCTGGTGGCTCTCTCTGAACCAGGCAGTGAAACAGGCGGATGGGGTGGTGACCGGAGGGGGTGAGTCACGTGCTGCCAGGACCAGGAAGGGCCTTGTCTCCAACACCCCCACCCTAACAATGCGCAGTTTATTATTTCTCTGATTAACTGGTATCTTCTACTCTCCCCATTGCTGCAAAAGCCAGAGAGGGCGCAGCACCCCCAGGCCTAACGGGCCCTCCAGTCCTGTCCAGGGAGGCCATCATACGAGAGACACTGCGTGGTGCAGAGGAGGAGTTCCTGAGAGCTGGCAACGAGGCCCTGTGAGCCATGGTGGGGAGAAGCCCCGAGAAGACAGGCACCAGAGCAACGTGGTCTGCCCACCATCTGGCCAGCACTGCAGAACTGCGGCCACTGGCTCAGCCAAGATCCACAGAGATAGTCCATTTAAAGCCTCAATTCCCAATTGTCCCAAAACATCTTCTAAGCTGTCTCGGTGGCTTGGAGTTTGCAGCCACACTTGGCCCTTCCCTGGACACGGACGTCAGAAAGCCCTGTGTGCACCAGGATGGGAGGGGGCTGCAGGCTGACCCTGTACCTGTGGCCAGAGTGCCACATGCCCCACAGCCTGCCCAGGACAAGAGTCGCCGAGGGGAGACCTCGGCCCAGCTCACCTTTTTTGAAAGCCGTGACAAACTCGCGGAGCGTGTCAGAGTCAAACTCCTCCGGCTCCATGGCGAACTTCTTCCCACTCTCGTCCAGGATGGCCGCGTTGACGTCCTCCCCGCTCTCGCTGAGCCCCAGGTCCTTCACCTCCGTGGCGTAGTCCTCCTCGTCGGCGATGGCGAAGGTGTACTCAGGGAAGTCCTTGGCCACCTCCAGCACTTTGTTCCGCCAAAACTGAGTAGCTGAAACGGACCGAAGGCCATGAGCTGAGCAGCTAAGGAGAGCCACAGCGCCGGCTTACACTGGGGTGAAGTTCAAGAATCTGTCGCTGATCTTCTCTGACAAACACAAGCCTCGGATTTACCTCCATCAAGAGAAAGGCATTCCTGAAAAAGCCGCGCTCTGTGAGCAGCAGGCCGTGCCGTGAGCCAGCAGCCCCACGAGACCCGCGCCCAGGTGGCACGGCCGTGCATGCTGAAGCCGAGGTCTAGGCCTAGCTGTGCGGCCTCTGCCTGCCTGCAAGTCTCGTCACCTCAGCTTTAAGCGGGTGCTGGACTTGGTTCTAAGCTCTTTTCTTGCTAACAAGGGAAAAAGGACAGTTATATAGAACAGAAGGAAAAATGACCCTGAAGCAAAAAAATTAAAAAAAAAATACACCTGCGCCACCAACCTGCCGGAGCCCCAGGGCAAGTGACTGTCCCCTAACCCCCCCACACAGTGGGGGCCCCTCACCAGCTCTGTAATCAAAGCTGAAGTCCACGCCGTAGTAGACGACCACCAGTGGGCGCCTGCTGTACCGCTTGGCATCGTTGGAGGTCTTGCGGTGGCCCACCAAGGGCAAGGCGTGCTTCACCACGTAGTCCTTGATGGCCGCCCCCTCTGTAGAACCCTGCTTCAAAGAGGAGACGGTGAGAGTGGGCCCCGATAGCAAAGGGGCCACACACGCCCCTCAATGCCACTGTCAAGGAGCGCAGTGCAGGTGTGTGCTGGGAAGGGATTCGGCAGCGGAGACACCTGAAGGGTCAGTCTCGGGAAGTGACGCTCTGGGCATGCCCCACCCAAGCACACCCCAGTAATGCCCTGGTGTCCTTTGGGCTCCCTTTCCTCCAGTGAACACTCAGTGGGCTCCTCAGGCAAAGGCAGACACCTCGTGCCCTCTCCCGTGGGCCTAGGTTCACGACGCCCAGGAAGGAACTGCTCGGGAAGGCCGCGCTCTACGCCAGCAGCTGCTCACGTGGACCGAGCTGTGCAGAACTTGCCATGTGAAGCACTTCCGAGCGTGAAGCTCTCAACACTGAACTGGACCCAAGCTTCCCTGGGGCTGGAGACTCCCTCTGCCCCGCCCTTCCAGGGCTGTGGTCACACCCTTTAGGAAGATGAAGCGGGGTGTGGGAGTGGACAGAAAGGGTTGCCATCGATCCGCAGCCCTCACCCCGAGCCGCCAGCCAGACACCCAGGCCAGACCCACAGTGGGATGGGCGCCTGAGCGAGACTGGAGCTCGTCTGCCAGGAGGTACAAAGAGTGGGAGCAGCCGTTCAGGCAAAAGCAGGCGGCACTCTGCCAGCGGCCTCAGGCCCCATGCCCTGCCAGGTGTGTGAGAGCCCCCCGCCGTCCCTCCCTCCTGCAAAGCAGGAGCCACCACCTCTGGCTCTGCTCCCACTCTGTGACTTCAAGGAACCTGTGGGGTGGGGAGAGGGGGCTGGGAAAGGTACCCCAGATCCCACAGACAGAATGAAGCCTCCATGCTGCAAAACCCCAGAGGGGGCTCCCCCAGAACCCTCATGTCTGCTGGGGCAGACCTGGAGAGCCCCCACTCACCTGAACGTCCATCACGTTGCTCCTGGGCTCATACTTGGACTGGAATTTCTCAGGCTGCATTACAACCAACTTCCCTGGGGAGACTTTCAAGAACTTTGCTATCTCAGTGCTGAAAGTGTGGTGAAATTTGTAATCTTCTCTTAGGTTGTTAGCTGAAAAGTTAACAATAAGATGCAAGTTATTAAATTGCTTAGACGACTGAGCAAAGGACCTGAACATTACCATAGTAAACTCTGTGTGGACAATTTCCAGAGCTTAAACACTTAAGGGAGTTTGTTTTTAAAAACTCAGTATAGGCATAATACCTAAATCCTATATCTTGAAATTTGTCAAAAATAAACTGAACGTTCATGAGAGCTAATTTGTCAAGACCTGTCAGATGACATCTATGATGACGACAAGCACATTGATTCTCAGACAGCGTGTTGAGCACCATACATTCCTACAGCGCTAGGTTGAGCTTTTACATCCAGCACCTTTCGTGGGGGTTTAAATCTCCTCTAGTTAGTGGGCTACTGTCTGTGGGCTGGAGCCCTGAAAGCATTCTTTGGCTATCTATACGCTTTTACTTCAATGTTGTGAAAACTCCAGGATGAAATCCCACTGTCTGAGGATGCTCTACAGTAGGGCTTGGAGAACTTTCTGGGAAGGACCTGATAGTGAATAGTATTGGCTTTGAGGACATGGTCCGTCCTGACCACTTAACTCTGCCGCTATAGTATGAATGCAGCCGGCAGCGTGGGAACACACAAGTGTGGCTGTGTTCCAAAGAACTTCACTTACAAAGACAGGCGGTGGGCTTTGGTTTGCCAACCCCTGCCCTACATCCTACAGGTAAACTCACCTTTAGCCCCTCCCCTCTCCCTCACTGAGGCATCCAAATCCATCCTGAGCTGATGCTGTCATTTAAACACTGGCTGTCACACCACCCTTGAAGGGATCTCAGGCTGGAGGTTTAGGACTCCTGACACACACAGCAGAGATGATAAACCACGTTTCTGGGAAGGCAGAGGAGTCGAGGGGCAGCCTGGATAAGCTTATGGCTTTCAGAGTCAGACAGACTTAGATTCAAATCATAATTTCATGACCTACTTACTTGTGTAACTTTTGGTGTGTTAGTTATTAATGTACCTGAGCCTCAAGTTCCATCTCTGTAATATGGAGACATTAAAGTCTACCTTGTAGGAACATGGGGAGGATTAAATAAAGCAACCCATCTATCCAGGAGGCACCCAAATTGTAGGCTCCCAACCGTTCTAAGGCTCCAGGTGCCCCTGGTATTTGTCATCAGTGGCTTCAGGGGGAGAAAGTCACGTCAAGAACTCCACTTCTCCCCACGTGATCTCAGACCTTTCCTCCCGCCAGCCGTAACATCAGCTCTGCCTCTGTGGCCTCCCCACAGAACACCTTGCATCCCTGGGGCTGTCTCTGGCTCCTTCCAGGCTCCCACAGCGAGCAGACACACCAGCCCCCCTGCAGCCACAGACTCCAGCCCCTGCAGTGGGGGGCCCAGGCCGGCCCCAGACCCACTGCACCAGAATCTGAATCTTAACCGATTCCCTGGGCGTTTGCAAGCACATAAATGCATGTGATTTGGGGCTGGGGACTCTACTGCTGCCCATGGTCCTGGGTGGGTTGGGGTTTTCCTCTGCAAGTTTCTTCCTAACCAACTAGTTAGGAGTACATGACAAGGTTACCTAAGCAATAGACTGAGGAAACACGAAGGGAACTCGGCTCTACTGTTTTATTACATACATTACTGTGCATTTGATTTATGCACCATAGTTATCGTGCAGAACACAACTGGCACTGAGTGGCCAACAGCGCATTTAAAAGATTATAATTAGTATCGTAGAGTAGAAAACCAAGCTGTTTGTGGTTTGTGTGTGTGTGAGGGGTACTGACAAGAAATTGATAAGGATGGAGAGGATCCTAAGTGTCTTTCATTCACCCCCGAGAGGCCATTTGGGATGGCGAGTACACCCATCCCCAGGCATCAGGAGCCAGAGCTGGGCAGACAATGGATGGAGCAACTGCCAACCCACAACTACTGCGGACAGCTGTTTATAATAATTTTACTCTGCCTAGCAAGACCAGCACTTATTGTGTACTTAGTATTATCAGGCACTTTGCTAAGAATTTCATCCACGTTATCTCAATTTACCAACCTCTAGAGTAGAAAAGATCACCCCCTTGGGATGAGAACACTGGACTGAGTCACTGCCTGTGGTCACAGCACTAACTGGCAGAGCCAGAACTCAAACCCAAGTCTGACTCAGAGAGCTGCACTTTACAGCCGGCAGACTTTCCCTCTGGAGGGGGGCTCCGGGAAGGGGCTCCTGAAGGCAGGCAAGGCGCTGAGACAGGTCCTCGCAGAGGCTCGTCGAGCTGGCGTGTGGGCCTACAACCCACACATAATGAGGGCAACAGGGACAACTCCAGCCCCCACTCCAGAGCAGGAAGCTTATTCCCACCGTTGCTATCTCAATGTTTTCATGAAACCATCCCCTGAACGGATGTCCCAGGAGCTTCATGCAAAAGCAGCAAACTTCCTAGCAACCAGGGCCAGCCAGCCTGGGTGCACAAGTTTTGTTCAGCCCAGAGGGACACCACTCACCAGCATCCTGATACTGCTGGTAGGCTGGGTCACTCTCCCCCTCAAAGACCCCGATGATGATGACGTCGTCTCCATCCTTTAAGAAATCCTGGACCTGCTTCAGGGCCAGAATCTCCTTGGAGGGAGGTCCAGACTGCTCGATCATGTAGTCAACAATCCCTGGGAGCAGAGCACACGCCTGAGGAGGGGCCCCCAGGACCGCCCGCCTCCCGATGCCCACGTCCTGCCCACAGGCACCAGCTCCCAGCACTTCCCTGGGAGCTTCCTTCCCCACTGTGGCAGGAGGGAAGGAAGCAACCATACCGTATTTTTCTCGTGGACCATTGTAGTCAAAAGGCCTCCCCTTGCGGAAAATTTTCAGGGTGGGATAGCCAGAGACATCGAACCTCTTGGCCAGGTCCGTTTCTGCGGTGGCGTCAACTTTTGCCAGGGGAATTGGAGGTGAGCGCTTGCTGAGCTCCTTGGCAGCCTTCTCATACTCAGGGGCGAGTTTCTTGCAGTGTCCACACCTGCCAAGAGGAAGCCGGTTTTGTCAGGGGCCTATTCCAGTGTGGACTCACCTTCCAGCTAAAAGAGGCGCAGAAGGGAAACCCATCCTGTGTTCCCGAGCAACTTGGCCACACCCGCAAACCTCTGAATGCCGCCTAGATGAGGGCGCTGAGCCAGGGCCCTCAGGAGCTGCCAGTAAGACAGACACAAGCTTCCGTGCATGGCATCCACACACTGAGGGCACGTGCCTGTGTGAATGCACATACAGGGGACACGCCAAGACAGACGACGTCCTAAGAAGGGAGAGGATTTTCTTGGTTGGGGAGTGGGAGGCTGGCAAGATACAAGTCAGGGGCGGCTTCACAGAGGCAGCGACGGCTGAGCTGGGACCCGTGGACAAGGAAGACTTACACAGGACCCCCGGGAGGAGGGGTGAGGGGAAGGCAGAGGTTAGAACACGAACGTGGCATGGAGAACTCAAGAGCCTAACAAACCCTCACTAAACCAACCAACCCAGGCAGAAAACGAGCGCGTCAGGGGAACTCAGAATTAAGGCTAGCTGAAACAGCCCCTGTCTGCACAGTAAGAACTGAGGACTCATGCCTGGCCAGGGCCTCACACCTACTGAGCTCTCAGTACTGAGTTAAAATAAAACACTGTTTTGTCAAAGTCCCTAGGACACTCATACGAACTGTAAGATACATCCTGCAACATGGAAACTACTTGCAAGTAAAAGGATACTAGTTCTCTGCGGCGTCATAAACCAGATGAACGTGCACTACACTCACTCACTGAGCGTGCACAGTACGGTGGTCTGCTCGACCTAGCTCCGAGCGACCACAAAGCAAGCAGCCAGCGAGGTGCTGCGGCGCCGTTCTCCCTCCCACCAGGCCAGCGCCCCGCAGGCAGCAAGACAAGGGCTGCCGTTTCTCCAGCATCACAGGAGGTCGTCAGGATGCCTGCCTGCTCTCCATATGCACCCGAAGTTTCCTTCCTTGTCCCCCAACTCATTTCCTGCTCTAGCCACCTGTCTGCCTTCTCTTTTCACTTGTACACTCAACAGTCACCAGGTGCAGTGGTTTCTGCTACAGAATCCCGAGAGCCTGGGGCCTGGCTCATCCAGGCACCTCCTGGAGCAAGGATGACCTCAGGCCACTCTTGTTGGCCCAAGGGTCATATTCCCAATTCCCACTTTGTTGGCTTCCATTCTGGTCCACACAGCACATGCTGACAAATACCAAGCCCACTCAAGAATCAGAAGGAAGTCACCAAGATAAATGGCACCTCAGGCCTCTCCTGGAAAGGGCCACAGCCCTCCTAGAGCTAGCTTCACCTCTCCCTTGAAGTCTTTTTTGGGCCAGGCACGGTGGCTCACACCTATAATCCTAGCACTCTGGGAGGCCGAAGCGGGAGGATCGCTCGAGGTTAGGAGTCTGAGACTAGCCTGAGCAAAAGCGAGACCCAGTCTCTACTAAAAATAGAAAGAAATTAGAAGGACACCTGAAAATATATAGAAAAAATTAGCCGGCCATGGTGGCACATGCCTGTAGTCCCAGCTACTCGGGAGGCTGAAGCAATAGGATCGAGCCCAGGAGTTTGAGGCTGCTGTGAGCCAGGCTGACGCCACAACACTCTAGCCCTGGCAACAGAGCGAGACTCTGTCTCAGGTGGGGGGGAGGGGGAGTCTTTTTTGCCCTTTGCTCCAACTACTCTGACTCCCCCGCCACTGCTCATTCGTGAAACTGTCACACCTCTCTCCCTGCCCGGCAAAGCAGCCACCTCGGCTTCCCAGGTAGGGCACTGTGCAGATCAGCCTGCACTGGCTCCCACGCTACCTTTCATTCTGGCATGTTCTTCTCTTTGGGTCCCTTCTCCCACCAAAGAAAGGACTTCCTGGTGGCTCCATCCACACTCTCTTCAACAGCCCCCTTACGCCCATCCCTCCTCTGGGAGACCCAGGCCTCACCCTCACCAACATCCGTCCACCTGCTCCTCTGCCACACGGGCAAGGGCCTGCCGTCTGCGTCTGCCACCCTGCACCTGGTGCCCAGCAGGGTGCCAAATACACAAAGGGCTTGATCGATATCCTAGTAATATGAAACCAACACCATCTTACCACGGGGCATAGAACTCCACCAGAATGATATCCGCATCGTTCACAACTTCGTCAAAGTTGTCTTTGGTCAACACAAGTGTGACTTCTGGTGGAGGCGTCCAGTTGGGCTGGGCAACCTCTCTGACTTTGGCAACAATTTCTGAAAGAAAGCAAATGAGAATGAGCACACGGAGACTCCGAGCCGCCAGGTACCTCACCTCTCTCCCGAAGCAGGCGGGGAGGAGGAAGAGAGTGGCAGGGCCCACAAGGACAACCGGGGACATCTGACTTCTTGAAACCCAGGGCATCTCTAGCCTGGGCCACCTCACGGCTTTAAGGGCACAGCTAAGAGTCAGAAAGTCCACCGTTTCCCAACAGCCACTCGTCGTATTTCCACCACCACATGCATGACCTGCAGACTTCGCTAGATGGCCTACGACCACCTGAGGAACGAGACTTCCTTCACTACCAGACTACGATACTAACTGCAGGTGAACCCCGAGCCAGCATCTCCCAGTGTTGTGCTCACATATGACTATTAATACAATTTTGGGGCCCTCCCTCAACATATACGAAACATATGTACTTAGGCATACACGCCTAGCACTAGCATATTACAAACACCGTAAGTTGTGTGCAAAAGTTGAGAAACACAACAGGAGTAGCAGCTCCCACTGCCCGGGCTGTGTGGCAATGCCTGGGAAGGCTTTTTTAAAAAAATGCCCAACTGCGGCTTCATTTCCCAGAAACAGATTCAGAGTAGACACAAGGATATATTCTCATAAAAAAGTTGCCGAGCGGTTCTTAGGACCAGTGGTTGCAAACTCTCACTCTTTTTTCACCGTGGAATCCACCAAGGGGCAAAGTGTGAGCAGCGCCCCTGCAAAGTGGCAGTCCTCGAACTGCAGCGAGCACAAGCAGCACCTTCACACGCAGTCACAACGTGAAGCGCTGCCCCGCCACACCCGGAGGTCCCGGGCCAGTTAACTCGGGGAAGGCCCATTACGAACACATAGGATGTGCCGGTTTAAAGGTTCCAAGATGGGCCACGTCCCTCGCAAACACTGGTCACAAGTGCCCAAATATATATGCCTACTTAGTTTTCAACAATACAAGTATGCTAGTTTCAACTTGTTTTTAGATTAAGTTCCTTATGCACTGATATGGCTAAGACGCATTTGTTAAATAAAAACATGAAGGTACAGGATGGTGTTTAAGATGTGCTAACAATTGTAAAAATGAAAAAGCCCACACACATACTTGCTTTTATGTATACTTGCTTTTATGTATACAAAGTATCTCTGAAGAATACAGAAGAAACTTGTTACACTAGCTGCCTCTCTGGAGGGGAGCTGGATCACTCAGGTCCAGGGTAGAAAGACTATTCATTTATACACCTCTTTGAATTATGAAGCATATAAACATGTTACCCAGTCAATAGACAAACACACTGTGAAATTAAAAAATCAACAGAAGCGAGGACCGCATTTTCTTGGTGCACCACGCAGTGGATCTCACTGCTTAAAGGAGCAGAAGAGAGGCTCTCACACCCAACTGCCTCATGCTCTGCAGGTGAGCGCCCGAGGCCAGCAAGGGGAAGGCATCTGTCCAGGACACATGCCTATTTTACAGCTATAAAGATCTCAACCCTAGTCAACGTTCTTTCCACTATTCCACATTGGAAACAGAAAATGCAGCCTCATTTTCTTTTTTAGTGATTAAAAGAGACAAGCCCTTGATAAATGACACCACAATTTTATTTGCTCATTCGTTAATAATAAAATTTACATAGTGCCAAATGTGAGCCCAGCAGGGACCCTTCCGGCCAGGCTGCAGACGCCCTCCCAAGACTCCCTGGAATGTGGCTCTGCAGCAGCAGAACGGCAAGAAACGCCAACTATTTGGTCTGACCTGAAACTTACTGAATCAGAACTCGGGCTGGGGCCCAGCAATCTGTTTGAATGAGCCCTCTAGGTGACCCTGATACACACTAACCATTAAGAACCACTGCTCTAGGACATCTCCAAGAACCCTGGCCTCTGATGTCATTTCTTAACGCTTCTGCTCCAGATCTTGAGTTTCCTGGTCTAAAATGTGAAGACACCCCTCCCATCCAAGGACAAGTTTAATTTAAATCTCAGTTACCCCAAACTTTCTAGCAGAGAGCTGGTGCTCCTAAGGAAGTCAGCCCCTGGTCCACTCAACTTTTCTTCCTTTTCATTATCCAAAGCCCACTCCCTCCACTTTCTATTCCTGGGGGAGGGAGTCCTGGTCCCCGGCTTGCTCCAACAACTCAGGTACCAGCTCACCTTCCTGAGTCCTGGAGCCCTCGTAGTCGACAGCCTGCCCCTTCTTAAGGATCTTGATGGTGGGATACCCACTCACGTCAAACCTGCTGGCCAGCATGGATGCTGAGGTTGCGTCGATCTTGGCAACAGCAATGGGAGGATCATTATCCTTCAAGACACTGGCAATTTTTTCATATTCTGGAGCAAATTGCTTGCAATGTCCACACCTAAGAATTAGATTTAAGGAAGGAAAAAAAGGTTAACTGTATCTATGGAGATTTAAATCCAACAATACACACTGCTCTGCTCTAGATGTGGTCTGTCCCCGCCAAAACTCATGTTGAAACTGGATCCCCAATATGGCAGTGCTGGCAGGCAGGGCCTAGCGGGAGGGCCCTCATGAATAGGCCAGTGCCCTCTTGGGAATGTGGGAGTGGGTGAAAGTCTGGCTTCCTCCTTCCCTCACCACGTGATTTCCACACACACTCGGACCCCTTCCACCTCCCACCATGAGTGGAAGCAACACAAGGCCCCCACCAGAAGCCAAGCAGATGCCGGTACCATGCTTCCCACCCCGCAGAACCGCGATCTAAATAAACGTCTTTTCTTTACAAGTTACCCAGCCTCACATATTCTGTTACAGCAACACAAAATAGACCAAGACATGCAAAAACAGGAGCTCTAGGAAACATGTGCAGTTAAGAAGAGACACACACAGGGAAGGCCAAAGAGGCTCTGACATCAAACAAGTCTAGTTTTAATTTCAGCTCTGTCCTGAGCAAATACTTTCAACATCTCTAAACACTGGTTTTTCTATTAAGTTTCTCAGTTTGGTCCAGTGACCCTTTCCAGGGCACCTGTGACGTCAAAACTCTTTACACAGATGTTATTTGTCTTTCTCGCCCATTCTGAGTATACAGTGGAGCTTCCCAGAGGCTCTTTGACTTACAAGCATGTCAGTATCTGACATTAACACAGAATGGGTTGTTACTTAAAAATGAACTGATGAATATTTTTTAAATTTTTCAGTTTTAACTTCAAATATGGTAAATGCTGATAAGCATGACCTGCCTATAAAGCTCTTTGGGATCCTCAATTTTTAAGAATGTTAAGGGGTCTTTGCACCAAAAAGTATGAAATCATCATCTATAAAACAGGAATAATATAACCTCATAGACCTATTAAAAGAACTACTTAGACATTTTATATAAAACACTCGTGCTAGGTTTGTCCGTCTGTAGGAACGAGAACGTGGTCCTTACCACGGAGCGTAAAACTCCAGCAGCACCGTGTCTTTGTCAGCCACGAAGTTATCAAAGTTTGCGTCATTTAGGACCAACACACCATTTTCTTCCTTAACTTCCAAGTCATCTTCCTCCTCATCATCTTCCTCCTCCTCTTCCTCTTCATCCTCAATGGCATTTTCTCCATTTGAAGACTCTGAACAGAAGATACCCAGACTGGTTAGGAAACTGGCAACTCTCCTGCTTAAAACTTCCCTAGACCCAAAAGCCCGAAAATGTGTTGAGTCCTGGGTGGTCCCTGGGGGGCCACCATGGAACGAGCTGGTGACATCAGGCCTCCCTCCTGCCAGCAATTCTGCTCTAAGTTTGCATACTGGGCAGCCACTTCAGATTTCATTTAAAGAGACATCATGGCTAAATGATGGCTGTGAAAACCACAGCTCTAGAACTTAAAGTCCAAGTGGCCCAGCAGGACTCGGAGGGCAGGAGGCCCCTTCTCCAGGCAGCCCTCTGCCCTGCTCTGTATAGAGAGCACGGACACTGGCCTCCTCCCCTCTTCCCACCCCGCAGTCTTTCCAGGCCTCGCCCCTGTAGCACAGGCTCCCCTGCCCACACCCCATGCTCTGCGCTTCAGGAGCATCTCGTTTTGTGGTTCCCCCACGGGGCAAGGTTGTCTCTCACTGATATGCTTCCTCCTCCTCCTCCTGTGAGCTTTCCACAGGGAGGGCCTCAGTGAAATCTCCCATGAATGAACGACCTTCCTGGCCCCCACAGGAGTACGAACAGGAGAACAGTACTCATTCTCGACTTTTCATTCTGGAGGACGGGATACTAATTCCATTTCTGAAAGGGGATGGCATTTTACTTCATACTTATAAAAAATACCCCTATAGGTTTTATAATCCTTGAGAGGAAGGTTGAAGTGTGAAGGAGAAGAGGGTGGGAAATCACATTTTACTTATGAAGTCACCCCTGAGTACTCTCCAGGGCAGAAGTTATTTTGGGATGACAAATTTAGGAATCCTTCAAAATATCTTTTTGGAATATTCATCCTCTCCCTTCATTACAACTTTGCTTGGAAGGTAAGTTTTCTTCCCAGAATTCGAGAAACTGTGTGTATATTTTATTGTCAAGGTTCAATTTACTTTGGATTTTTTGAAAGAGGGTCTCACTCTGTTGCCCAGGCTAGAGTGTAGTGGCCCAATCACATAGCTTACTGTAACCCAGAATTCTTGGGCTCAAGCAATCCTCCTCCCTAAGCCTCCCAAGAAGCTGGGACTATAGGTGCATGCTACCATGGCCCAGCTAATTTTTTTTTTTAATAGACACGCAGTCTCGCTCTGTTGCCCAGGCTGGTCTCCTAAACTCCTGGCCCCAAGCGATTCTGCCGCCTCAGTCTCCCCAAGTGCTGGGATTACAGGCATGAGCCACCATGCCCAGTCTCAATTTTTAATTTTTTTTGCCGAATTACAGATACAAATTATGGAACCACCATTCTTATTAATCAGGTTCTCAAGCTCCTGTGACATCTCTAAACAGAACTGAGCACAGAAAACTTGATAATTTCATTAACTCTGAAGTCAGAATGTTTCAGGCCAATTATTCTTCTTTTCTAGAGACATATCCCAGGAGAGAAATCAACCCTGCTAGCTACTGTCTGGGGCCTGGATGAGGTCAGATCCTGGAACCCCTGGGATGCGAGGTCTCCCACTAATTAGCCCAGTGTTGGCTCCGTGGCTGCTCGGACCGGGGAGGGAGCCTGCGATGGCCCGTCCTCATGTATCAGGACCTAATGCTCTTGGGAACCTCTGGATTTCACACTGGCTCCTTAGGGGCCAGGAATCCCACCAACAACTATCCTGTAAGCACTGTCAGTACGGAGCTGATCTATGCTGACCAGGGAGACACTGGTCACAGTGGCTTTCCAAAAAGCTAGTCTGAATACTCTTCACTTGAAAGCCCACCTAAAGGACCTGGGTTGTTTTGCAGTTTCTCTGCTCCAGATGGGAGCTGGTGGGCACCACACTCCCTACCCCCACCTGTGTGTTCACAGGTAGGTAGGGGTCGTGGGCTGTCATACCCACTTTCACCGCTCTGCCCAGTGAGAGTCATTTACTTGCAGGCAGATGAGAAGATTGGAGGAAGGTCAGAAAGAAAGCACTGGGGAACCTAATCCTCTCGTCTAGCTAGGAAACTCAACAATCGACTCAATGCACAGATATAAGATTTATGTTTACTGTGAAGAGGTCTAAAAGCCACAGAGGCAAGTCCATTCCAGGATGAATTTTACAAAAAGGAAACAAAGATGTTTTCTTACCTAAGCTCAGCCTGAAGTGGACTCTCACCACCACGAGTGATAGACGGAGCTCTCACCATTTAATGGGTGTTGACAAGTTAGTTACTAGGAGATAGAGCGTTCCTAAGAGGCAACTTATTTCTTGACACTTTAAAAAAATGAATTTATCTTTTTAAAGGACAAACAAAATGACAGGGCATTCCCTACATAATGAAGAACTCTCAGCTACAATAAGGCACAGCCCCTAACTTCCCATTCCCCTCAGCTCACAAACAACCCCAGGATCGACTCCTCCGCAATCTGAGAAGGTGCTAGGTCTACATTCTCATCACATCCCTGCAAGCAAAACACCCCACATTTTAATAGGGAGACTACTTTTCACAGGGCTTCACTTTTAAAGTTGGACATTCCAGGATAGAAAATATATTCAAAACCTTCTAGCATCTTCTGAAAGGGGGCACTCTTCCTCAGCACGAGGCAAATGAGGTCGCCCACGTTCATCGCCACATTGCTTAGCCCATAGTGAGGACTTCTGAAATGGGGAGCCCTTCATCTGGCCAAGTTGCTGCAATCTCTGTCCACTCCCACTGAGCACTGATGACAACAAGGGACCCCTGCACATTCCGGACACAGGCTGGTTCTTTCTGATCACTCTTTAAATACCCACCAGAGAAGAATCTGTAACAGCTGGATAAAATCTCCATTAGGCTAATACTGAATAGTTTATAGTAAAAACAGAAAATGAGAAATGTGTTATCAGATATAGTATCATCATAGCTGATGTTTATTATGTGCCAGGCACTGTGCTGAGCTCTTAAACATATTATTTCACCCCTTGAGGGAAGAATATTACATGTATTTTACAGATGAAGAAACTGAGGCACAGACAACTTAGTGGAGGATCCTGACCACTCGACTGCTATGCTGTATTGTCACAATATATTTTCTTCCCATTATGCCCAGTGTGGACTCATTTAGATTTTCCACATTTTAAAGGCTCTGAAAATAATTACGTCTAAGGTATGAAAATTGCAGAGCAGTTTAACAGTTCCTGCTAACAAGTTCTTGCTAACAAGACACACAAAATGAATTTCCACTGATTTTTAAATCTAAACACACCAATTCTAAATAAAAGCAAACAACAAACAGGATCAATATATTTTCCTTCCCTGTTTTAGCTGGAAGGATGTGAAGAGCACAGGCAACTTCTAATCTGAGACACGACATGTCCTGCAACCAGAGGCTTAAACATCAGGGCTTAAGGTGTATTTAGTGCCCCAGTTGAGGAAGGGGGAGCATTTAGGTGCTCAGACAACGTAACAGAGGCAAACAAAACAAAAAACCTAAAGACTTGGAACATCTGGGGTAGGGAGTAGTGCAGCCTGGAAACAAATCTGTTGGACAAATTATCTGCTAAAAGCTTTGAAAATGTGCGTGTGACAGCACGCTGAGGGACACCTTCAGGGATGAGAAAGAGTCAAGGTAAGAGCCAGAAGCCCCGCCCAGAGTACAGGTCCTGGGAGGATTGCCTTTGACCGTGACAACCCCAGGGATTCCTGGGCTCACCCCAAAGGCAACTGCTTCCCAAGCCTTTACTGTATTAGTGACCTGTGACCCAAAGGATAAACTCGCTGGTCCTTAGAGCCCTTGAAGTCCACTGAGTTTGCCACTCTCCCAGGTCTCTCAAGAGTTCCCCAGAAACAGAATCACTAGATCAAAACCAAGACAAAGGTGTAGAGCTTTTTAGCTACGTTCCAAAAAAGTACCCTCCACTCACACTGGTCCTCAAACTTTACTGTGCCTCCCAAAGTTGATTCTGCCTGAATCAGTGGAGAACTTGTTTAAAACACAGCTTCAGCATATTTCGGGTATCTGCATTTAAATAAGCACCCAGGTGATTTGGATAAAGGTCCCAAGACACTTGTAGGCAGCACCAGTATCTGGTTCCTTTCTCAGCAGGTGTTTTTCTCACTGAGTGCTAATTTTTACTTCCTTTTCTATTTGGGCACTCTTTTGAATCAGTGACCCAAACAGAAGTTACTCAATCTGTTTGAAAGAGTACAAAGTTCATAATTCCCCTACACGTTAATGTTAGGAAAGAGAGTTTATTTACATTGGAACAAACTCAATAGGTAAAAGGCTAGTGATTACGGGCAAGGGCAGAGACGAAGAAAGTTAACATGAGGACTGGGATGATCTGTTCTCTAGGAATAACATCTTTTATTAACTAGTACTTCCTAATTTTCAAAGTTCTCTTATGTTTGCAGCTAGCTGATTTCGAAGAAACATGCAGGAACGATGACTACCAGGAGTATTATTGCTCCCCCTGGAGTGTGCGCTTCGTGGGCAGGGACCGCACTCGCCATCCTTTACTCCCAGAAGCTAGCGAGTGCAGTGACTGGTACAGCAGTAGATGCTGAATAAATGCAAGCAGAAGGAATGATATCTTCAGTCTCTAAAAGACGCAAACCAAGCCATCCCTATCTCCCTCAAACCAGAACGCTTAGGTTATTTCCAAGTCTACAGACCACATTTTATTTAAGAAGTAAGATGCTTGTTGCCCGCGGCTGCTCCAGAGAGCTTCCACTTGGGGCCTCACGCCCTCGACCCTTCTCTAAAACCCGTTCTCAAAGCAGTGGTCCCCTCCCCTCCACACTGCCTGGGCGTGTTCGCCTGGAAGTATTAACCAGTTCCCACGCTCCCCTTCCCAGGAGCGGGCAGAAGGCAGTCAGCCTGACTGATCTGAGCAAATCAGAAAGAAGGTGCTCTGCGCCCCTCTCCCCGCCAAGCCTCGAGTGGCAGGGGACTTCCAGTGAGCGGGAGCTCGGGAGGCCCCAATCCACAGCTCCGGCCTCTCGGCCTCTCGGCCGCCCGCCGCCCCCGGAATCCCCAGTGCGATCCTGTCCGCCGCTCCCGCCCCTAAACTCCAGCAAGTTTGCACCGGGCGCGGTGCCTGTCGCTCGTTCTGCAGCGGCTCTGCGCGAGGCCCGACCGCCGCCGGGGCCGCACCACACGCGCGGGCCCCCGCACAGTTTCCAGCCCGCGGAGGCGGAGCCCCCGGCCCGGCCCGGCCCCGCGGCGCGCTCGCCCGCTCACCTTCGTCCGTCCCCTGGGCGCCCGCCGCGGCCAGCAGCTGCGCCAGCGCCAGCAGCAGCACCAGCAGGCAGGCTTTCCGGGGTCTCATGGCGCCAGGTGCAGGGTGCGGCCTCCTCGCGCCAGCGGCCGCTGGGCACTCCCCGACCTCCGGGTCTGGCGACCGTCCCTCTCCTCCCGAGCGACCGGGAGAGAAGGAAAAATACTCTAAGGAAGTCCGCCCCGGCGGCTGGGGGCGGAGGATGCCGCGGGCCGGCCAATCCCAGAGCGGCGAGGGCGCGGGCCGCGAGCGCCTAGTCCGCGTCCGAGGATCCCTTGCAGGCGAAGGCGCTCCCCGCTCCTCCCTTCTCCGCGCGGGCCGGGGCTGCGCGTTTAAAACTCAGAGCCCCAACGTGAGGTGCCCCTTTCTGATTGGCTGCGTTGCGACCACCAATCAGAGGCTGCCACTCGGTTTGCGAGGAGCGCACAGGCCGAGAGAGGGAGCGGGGGAGAACAAAGCCGGCGGGCGGGTCCCGGAGGGGGTGGGACTTGTCTACGAATGTGTTTGCGATTGGTCGGCATTGCGGTGGGCGGAGCAGGCCTGGGAAATATGGGGCGGGGCAGAGCTCCACTTCCTGCGGCGGAGCTTGGCA
This sequence comes from Avahi laniger, assembly GCA_963575035.1. Lineage (NCBI taxonomy): Eukaryota > Metazoa > Chordata > Mammalia > Primates > Indriidae > Avahi > Avahi laniger. Next base: position 7,012 of record CAUYSK010042691.1, on the reverse strand, counting down.
GGAAGAACACGTGTCTTTAGAGGCGCGGTGAGGGGCGGAGTTGTACGCGCTTCTGTCAGCTCCGAGGCTGGAGACCAAACCGCGCGAAGGAGCGCGAGCCAGTCTGCGGGTGGGAAAAGGAGAGAACGAGGCTCCCGAGTCTGCTTCGTGTTCGTGGGCTTGTTGATTTCTTTTTTCTACTTGAGCACATTTCTTTACGGGTATTGGGTTAGGGAGCCGGGATGGACAGGCAGTGAAGTGAGCCCAGACTAGGTTTGGGAAATCCTCTCTCCATGGCTTCATCTGTGAACAAGACGAGATTCTTGTCTAAACTTTGCCTCATGTTATTTATTCCTCTCGTGATTTTCTGCAAAAGGGAAGTACCAGATAAGCAATCTGGTGGTTTACATATATCTAAATGTAGTCTTGAGGTTTTCCCTCTTAACCACCTTGGACAAGAAAAGTAGGTTAATATCATGATTTCTGCATGTCAGAAAAAAAGTCTGTGGTGTGTATTGGGGTTCGAGATTTTTTTTAACACCTGGGAATTAGTATGCTTGAGAAGTTGTAGAAGACAAAATAGGGCAGTTAAAAACAATGAAACCCAAGAGTCCAGGAGTATTTTCTTGTGTTTGCAGATTATTGAGGAAGAAAGAAAATGGTCTTTCTTTCTTTCTCTCTCTCTCTCTCTCTCCCTCTTTCTTGACCCCTGTAATCACAGCACCCTGATACCTCGTAGGTCAGGAGTTCCAGATCAGCCTGAGCAACATAGTGAGACGTGTCTCTACAGGAAAAAAAAAAAAAAAAAATTAGCACACCTGCCTATATAGTCCCAGCTACTCAGAAGCCTGAGGCAGGAGGATCGCTTGAGCCCAGGAGTTTGAGGTTGCTGTGAGCTATGACGATGCCACTGCACTCTAGCTAGCCTCTGCAACGGAGCAAGACTTGGTCTCAAAAAAAAAAAAAAAAAATCTTCAAAGACAGAGCCCAGTCAGAATGTTCATTTTCCTTCATAGTTTCCTATAAATGTTTATGAAACGGAGAGGAATGAGTCCCCCAATTGCCCACTTGTGAGAGAGATACATCCAGTTTCACTAAGGCCCCCTTTTTCTTTTTTTAAATGAAGGGGTGGGAGATTGTGAGGAGGGGTGTTCAGTTGCCTTGTTTGTTTTTGTTGAGACAGAGTCTCACTCTGTAGCCTTGGGTAGAGGGCAGTGGCGTCACTGTAGCTCACTGCAACCTCTAACTCCTGTGCTCTAAGCAATCGTCCTGCCTGCCAGGTAGCTGGTACTCCAGGCACACACCACAAGGCCTTGCTTGGTTTCTTTTTCTTTCTTTTCTTTTCTTTCTTTCTTTCTTCCTTATTTTTTTGTTATAGAGATGAGGTCTCACTGTAGCTCAGGCTAGTCTCAAACTCCTGAGCTCAAGCGATCCTCCCATCTCGACCTCCCAAAGTGCTAGGATTACAGGCATGAGCCACTGCGCCCGGCCAGGACCTTTGTTGATACCAGTATGGGAGGAAATCTCTCAAAGTTCAATCTGTATGTGCACACACATCTCTTGTGAAATTTAAGTGATGTTCTTTTTAAAAGCATTTACAGTATAGCAGAATTTCATTCAACAACAAAGCATAACTTTATCAAGTTAGAAAGCTCCTTGTTCTTTATCCTTAAATCTCTCCCAATTTGGCTAAGAGTACAAGCAAGCTGGGAGACCACTGTGTTGGGGGTTGGAATGGAGAGAAATGATACTTTCATGAATGTCTCCAGGATCTCCATAATTGGTTGTGAGTGTAGAGAGGCTGACCATTAAGTCACAGAAACGGACCCTAGTTTGGAAATTCATTCATATAAATAAACTTCTGCCTGGCTTGTCCCCAGGGCTGCCATTTAACACTATTATGCTAGGTTTATAGCATAGGTCAATTGCTAGGTAAATTTGAACATGCATTTTCCTCTACTCCTGCACAGACTTCCTAGAGAAGCGGATTACGGGGAAATAATCCTCCCTATCTACGGGTAGATCTGTGACAATCCTGGCACTTATGTCTGCTATCACATGCTGAGCTCATATGGTCAGAAACTAAACTGAGACCAGACAACCACACAATATGCATGCATGAGGTTTATGATCAATCTTATCGAGGAATTAAACCATGTGAAATGAAACAATTTCTTGTATGTGCTGGAGAACTCAAGAATGATCCTACCTTCCATGATTCTGATACAGAGGTACCCTTTCAATAGAAAGGGGGAAACCTGAAGCCTTCAGAAATAAATTTATTTTCAGAAATTTGTATCTTTTCAGGCAGACACTTTTGTAGCCAGAGATACAATCTACATATAATTTTATATCCTGCATTTTTAACTTAATATCACATCATAATCACTTTTCCGGGCTGTTGCATGGTCTTTTAGGAGAACTTCTTTCTCTGTGGAAAGATTCACCCGGACTCGTGAAGAATTACGAACTGAAAAGAGGTCCCAGGCTTACACTCAGAGCTCCTTTATTTCCTCAGGCAATCGCCTGAGGATGTCTACTGTATTCCTTAACTCCATCTGTGCATGGCTAAGACACTGTGCTCAGATGCCATCATCACATTCTAGAATGTAAGGATATTTCAGCTGCTGGAATTTTTATTGTATCTTCCAACAATTTCAAGTACCGACAGTCCCTGATCAATTCAAATGAGGGAAATGTTCACACATATAAAGTAGTCTCCCATTATCCACAGGGTGTATGCTCTAAGACCCCCAGTGGATGCCTGAAACAGAGGGTAGTACTGAACCCTATATATACCATGTTTTTTCCTATACATACATAGCTCTGATAAAGTTTAATTTATAAATCAGGCACAGAAAGAGATTAATGACAATAACTAATAATGAAATAGAACAATTATAACATTATACTGTAATAAAAGTTATGTGAATGTGGTCTCTCTCTCTCTCTCTGAAAATATCTTAATATTTCTGGACCACAGAAAGCAAAACCATAGATTAGGGGGGAATACCGAAGGTGTGGCCAGCCATTGAAAGTAAGGCGAACCTGACATTTTTGCAGGAGGGGATCTGTAACAAGTTCTTTCCAAGTTTGCAGAAATAGGTAACTGGTCCAGTCATTTCTTTGTTAAGTCAATGATCTTGGCCACCATTACTCATTATTCTGAGATCATTCTTTTTTTTTTTCTTTTTATTCTGAGGTCATTCCTAAGAAGATATTTTGAGGTTCAAACTAAGATTATTCCCTTGGGCTCAAGTTTCACTGTCACTGAAAGGACTTCTCCCTGGGAGGGACGCTGATGCACTCTGAGTTTGTACTAACGGGGAAATCTTGGCCTCGTTCATCGCAGGAGAATAGCCACTGTGCACTGGGCCAGCTGTAGTGGATCTTCACGCTACTCTTTAGACGGGGTGTCTGGCCACACTAGGGCACGGGAAGGGTTGCTACCCTGTGTGTAGACCCTCGGCGAGCAGGTACTCCTTCCTTCTTTCTCTGGGCACTGGAAGGGCCTCATCTCACGGTGCACTCTGAGGGGTTTGGGGAGCTCCGGCTGGTGAAGGAAGCTCTTGCCACACTTTCCACAAGGAAAAGGCCCCTCCTGGCTGTGGCCATGCTTGTAGACTTTCCTGTCGCCTTGAGGCAGAAACTCTTACCACACTCTGAGCACTGGAAAGGCTACTTACCTACATGCTGTGGGATGCGGGCGATGGGCTTGGGCTGCTGTGTAAGGATTTCTCACACTCAGGGCAGGAGAACGCTCTCTCCACCGTGTGGGTGCTGGTGGGCTCGCACGTCACCCTGCGAGTGAAGCACTGGCCACACTCTGGGAAAGTGCTGGTGGCCAGGCAGGTATGAAGTTCTATTTACACTCTGAGCACGCAAACGGCTTCTCCAGGGTGTGCAGACTGATGTGGGTGCTGAGTTTCGATGTCTCGGCAAAGCCCCTGGCACGCTCAGGGCCAGGGAATGGCTCTCTCCCCAGCGTGTATGCTGGCACTCTTCAGATGGAAGCTTCTGTCACATTCAGGGCACTTACAGGTTTCTGTCCTGTGTGCACACACTGGTGGTCAGTCAGGCTTCTCCTCAGCTCTCCAGACGACAGGCAGAGTCCTGAGGTCTGTGTGGTTTAGAAAGGACCTTTCTGTTCCTGGTGGCCCAGATCTTTTACATTAGATCTTTCATTAGACTTTGAAAATATCTCATATCTTTTTTCCATAAAATTTCTAGAGTGAGGCCGGGTGCGGTGGCTCACGCCTGTAATCCTAGCTCTCTGGGAGGCTGAGGCAGGTGGATTGTTTGAGCTCAGGAGTTCGGAAACCAGCCTGAGCAAGAGTGAGACCCCTTCTCTACTAAAAATAGAAAGAAATTAATCAGACAAATAAAAATATATAGAAAAAATTAGCCAGGCATGGTGGTGCATGCCTGTAGTCCCAGCTACTCAGGAGGCTGAGGCAGGAGGATCGCTTGAGCCCAGGAGTTTGAGGTTGCTGTGAGCTAGGATGACGTCACGGCACTCTAGCCCGGGCAACACCTTGAGACTTTGTCTCAAAAAAAAAAAAAAAAGAAAAAATTGTATATTGGAAACTCTAGGGCAACCACCAAACAAGTTTTGAAAGAAGTATAATTGATACAAGAAAGAGATCAAATAAATCATATAAAATGTTCGATTAAAACTAGAGAAAGCAGAAAATGAGTAGAAATTAAAAAATGTAATGAATTAAAACAATAAGAAACATGGAACAATAGATATTCAATAACAACAATCACTTTAAATGTGAGTAGTCTAAATACACTGACTAAAAATCAGATTGTCAGAGTAGGCAAAAAGCAAAAAAAACAAGACTTGGCCTATATGTTGTCTTAAAAAACTCACTTTAAATGTAAAGACTCTAATAGGTTAAAAATAAAAAAATGGAGAAAGATATACTGTGATATCACTAGTTAAAAGAAAGTTGGATTAGCCATATTAATTTCAGACAAAGCTCACTTCGAAACAAGGAAAATTTTCAGAGATAAAGTAAAATATAATTGTATTAGTCAGCTTGGGCTGCCATAACAAAATCTTATAGATTTGATGGCTTAAATGATGGAAATTTATCTTTTCATATTTCTAGAGGCTGGTAAGTCTAAGATCAAGGTGCTGACCAATTCAGTTCCTGATAAAGGCTCTTTTTCTGGCTTGTAGACAGCTGCCTTCTCGCCACTGTGTCCTCACATGGTGGATAGAGTTCTCTTTCTCTCTCAGCCCCTCCCTCTTTTCAGAAAGCCACAGTCCTGTGGGATTAAGACATCATTCTTGTGACCTCATTTAACCTTGATTGTCTCCTAAAGACCGTATCCCCAGATATAGTCACATAGTGGGTTAAGGTTTTAACATGTGAATTTTGGGGGAACACAATTCGGTTCCCATTATGTCATTTACATAATGACAAAGAGTCCAATTCTCCCAGACATAATCCTAAATGTGTTTGCATTTAGTAGCAAAGTATCAAAATGCATGAGGCAAAAACCAATAGCATTAAAATAAAAAACGAACACATCCACTATTGTAGTAGGAGATTCCAGCACCATTATTTCAGTAATTGATAGATGAAGGAGGTTGAAAGGCAGTAAGGATATGGTTGACCTGAACAACACTAGCAATCAACTTGATGTAGTAAAAATTTATAAAAGCCTCATCAAAGAACAGTAGAACACACATCCTTCCCAAGTTCACTTGCAAGACTCAGTCGGATAGACTGCATTATAGCTCATAAAATGTACTTTAACAAATTTACAAGAAGAGAAATCATATAAAGCATGTTCTCAGAACACCATATAATAAACTAGAAGTTAATAACAGAATGATAGCTGAAAATCTACCTAAAATTTAAAAAGAAAACAACACAGTAATAAATAAGACATAGTCTAACAATACGCAAAAGAAATCAAAACATACTTTCAATTAAATAGAAATGAAAATGCAACTTATCAAAATGTGTGGCATGCAGGGAAAGTAGTTCATCGAGGAAAATTTGCAGCATTAAATACATATACCAGAAAAGAAACAAATCTAAAATCAATAACCTAAGCTTCCATCTAGAAAACTAGACAAAGAAGAACAATTTAAGCCAAAAGCAACCAGAAGAAATAATAAAAATTAGAACAGAAATCAATGATATTGAAAACAGGAAAACAATGGATAATATCAGCAAAGTCAGAAGCTATTTCTTTGAACAAATTAATAGAATTAATACACCTCTAGCCAGGCTAAACAAGAAAATAAGAGAGAAGAGCCTAATTATATCAGAAATAAAAGAAAGGTCATCACTATTGTTCCTGTGGGTATTAAAAGGGTAATAAAGAGAATACAAGCCTACAAATTTGATAATATAGATAAAATATAACGAAACCTTCAAAGACACAAACTGCCAAAACACACAAGAAGAAATAAGTGATTTGAATAGATACAATACACACACATACATATATACATACATATATGAATAATTGAATATGTAACATGTCATATGTGATACATAAATACATGCTATTTAATAATAAGTACAAATGTAATAATATATGGTATTTTGTTTACATGTAAAATTGAATTAATTATTGATAACCTTCCAGAAAAAGAAACCACCAAGCCAGACAGAGTCTCTGGTGAAGTCTACCAAACACTGAATAAGAAATAATATGAATTCTTCACAATCTTTTGCGGAAAATAGAAGCAGAAGGAATACTTCCTCATTCTATTAGGTTAGCATTACCTTAACGTCAAAACCAGTTAAGGACGTTATAAAATGGAAAATCACAGACCAATATCACTCATGAACATACATGCAAAAATCCTCAACAAAATGTTAACAAATCAAATGCAACAATGTATAAAAATAGTTATAGCTCTGGAAAAAATGGCGGAGTTAGGGTAGCCTCCCGGATCCCTGCTTCCAGAGAGGGAGACGTAGATCCCGGTCTGCTACACACAATCGGAGCGCTCTCCCACAAAAACAGCGAGGGGAATCGGTGCAGATTCAGCGGGGGACAC
>CAUYSK010042689.1:0-70699 GCA_963575035.1 Avahi laniger | reverse complement strand
GGCTAGAGTGAGTGCCGTGGCGTCAGCCTAGCTCACAGCAACCTCACACTCCTGGGCTCAGGCGATCCTCCTGCCTCAGCCTCCCGAGTAGCTGGGACTACAGGCATGCGCCACCATGCCCGGCTAATTTTTTCTATATATTTTTAGTTGTCCAATTAATTTCTTTCCAATTTTAGTAGAGACGGGATCTCGCTCTTGCTCAGGCTGGTTTCGAACTCCTGAGCTCAAACAATCCGCCCGCCTTGGCCTCCCAGAGAGCTAGGATTATAGGCGTGAGCCACCGCATCCGGCCCGAGTTTATCTTTCTTTATTCAACTCTATATCCAATTCATAGTTGAATTATAGCACTTACCATACTGCCTTGCAATTAATTGTTTATATGTTTGCATCCTTGACTAGAATCTGGGACTTTGAGGGTGTTTGACTTATTTATCTGTGTGTTCTCAGGAGCTAGCCTGATGCCTGGTTCATGATCAGACTCAGTATGTTTTCTGAGTTAGTAGCAAGATTACAGATCTGAGGATGTGATTTGAATCTGCTAGTGGGAAATGAAAACTATAAAGACACTTTCAGATTGCATGTTTAGTGAGGAAAGAAAGAAACCAAAACAAAACTATACTGAACTAAGAGAAGGACAACTTGAATTCTGGTCCCAATCCTGGAACTTCCTCCCTAGTGACCTTAGCCTCTTTGAAAATCTAATCTCTAATCTATAAACTGGAATACAATGCCTTGCAGGGCTATTGTGAGGATCAAGTCAACAACTGTGGGCAAAAGCTCTTTTTGTAAACTAAACTGTTACGCAAGAACAAACTTAAAACTGCCCAAGCAGAGAATTTATCCCTTTTATAATAAAACAGCAATAATCCCCAGAAAATTTTCCTTCCAGTTCTCTAGGCACAAAGATAACTACACTGTAGTTTAGGTCTTTATTCTTAGACCTTGAAAGAGCCTCCATGAAGCTGGGTCAGCTTTCAAATTGTGAGGCCCCTTATCTTGAATCAGTCTTCTACCCTCTGATATAGCTCATCATAGGGATTCATATATTTTATTTAGGATTAATATTGATGGCAAGGCCTTTCCCTACCTCTGGAAAATTCCACACTAAATAGCAGCCAAAAATCTGAGGTCTCTTTGTGCTTGAAATTTGGGCTAAATGGCTCCAACATGTGGAAAGCTCCTTCCCTCAGCCTCTCAAAATTAGACCACTTAGTATGGTGAGAAACAGTAGAATATTCATTTTGTTTTGTATTGGTTATTTGCATCTCACCTTGATTTGCTCTAATAGGCTAAAGAACTCAGCAGCTCAGCCAATGGGGAGAGTCATGATTTAGTGGGAAACGTGGATAAAGGGGCAAGGAGAAGATTACAGCGAAGGAGGTGCCTTCTAATTGGCTACCCTTAGCATTCAGGGATGTTTTCTTGGGCCTCACCCAGAGCTATACTTAGGATCAAATGGAAAGAAGGGATCATCAACTCAGTCCTGGAATGCAGTCTAGCAGCACTGATGAGGTGTTTGCCACCATCTGATTCCTCTGGGCTGGCTTTATACACAGAGGATCCGTGTTGTTGCTGGCAGATCATGAGCATTTTGCAGGTTTCTCCACTGCTCCTACTGCTTCTGTTTTGGTTGTGACTACCTCTTCCCATTTCCTTTATGGGGCCTATCATCTCAGGTTTGCTTTCTGGACTGGGAAGGCTTCCTTTCCAGCTCAGGTGCACCCATCAACACTGGAATAGCTACGGCCTGCAGTTTTTCAGACATCTACCTCTGCTCCATCAAGACCACCCCTACCACACACACCACATTCAATTTTACTTCCTCGCCTTTGCCCCCAGGACTCCCCCACCCCAAATGCTGTTCCCTTGTTAATAATAAATCGTGCTTTCATACTGAGAAAAGAGACATCTCACTTTAGTTCGACTTTTCTCAAAGTCCTACTATCTATTATGAGGTAGGCATTGCAATAAATTATGGGGACACAAAAGTTAATGATACATGAACAGAGTTCCTGACTTCACGGACCTCACATTCTTGGAGGGAAAAAGGCAAGAAAACTAATTGAATACAATGTGATCAGAGATATCACTTAGTGGTATGGGAAATACGGTTGTCTGGGAGTGTTTAGGGCAATTTATAGATTTTCTGTGAGACTGTCTTGAACTACTCAAGCCCACATTATATATATTTCCTGGGAACTTCTTATTCTGCTTGAAGTCACTTAGCTTATTTCATGTTATTTTTGTGTCACAACCAGATTTAAGCCCCTTGAGTTTAAGAACCATATTCTTTTATATTCCATCCATAGCATGTAATATTCAATAGTACTTATTTGGCTTAATAGTTGGTTGCTTGATTTGGGGTAGAATGAGATTGGAGAAGAGCTTGGCTTGAGGAACCAGGAAGTGCTGAGTTCTAATTTTAGTAATGGCATTTGTTAGTGGTAGAGTTTGGCAAGACTATTGGCCTCTCTGAGTCTCAGTTCTTCTTAAAATGGAGATAAGAACATTTTCTTCACAAGTTGTTGTGATTTTATTAGATAGTTTAAGTGAAGTGCCTGGTTTTAAAGTAAAATTCTCTTTCTTCTTCCTCCTCTTTCTGAGAGGGCTATTGGGAAAGTTATAATCTTTTTTTCTTCTTTCCAGCTAAAGTGACCATATTTTTTAAATGAAAAATCTGGAAAAATTTTTTCCAGCTTGTAAATTTATTTATATGGAAAGTCTTGCAAAAGCATAAAAATTAAATCACATCTAGAGAGTGCTCCATGAGGACAAGGATTATGTCTATCTTGTTCAACATTATGATAGCATTTATCTCATAACAGGTACTCAATAAAAATCTGAGGAAGGAATGAATAAATTGATAATACATTTATATAAAAAGGAATATACCAATTCACAAAAATCAGTTTAAAATGTCTGAAAATTTGAATGTTTCAAAATGTCCAGACCAAAACCTCTACACTTCTGGCCTCAATAGGACTGCCCGTGGCAGGAACACCCTGGCCTAGTGGAGCTTGATTGAGGATGATTGGCAGTAAGATTCCATATTGAAGACAGTTGCTCCTGACAGCTCAATGGGGCAGCTGCAAGCAGAATAAGGCAGAGAAATGGCAGTTTCACACAGTGAAGTTGAAAATTGCCTCAAAATATTGATTCTTAGAGGAGAACAGGAAGAGGATACACATCTAGCCAAATGTTCTCTGAAAAAAAGGGAGGATTAGTTTCGTTGGTAGGGGACCGGTAGCAGCATGGTTTTCCAGTATTTTCTAGTTTTTGAAATACTTTTATACACATTCTGTCATTTTGTCTCTACAGTAACTGTGCAGATTAAGTTATTCAATAACATTTGAGCAACTTTTGATCCCAGTTACTGTACTTAGTACTATAGGACATGAATATGATTGTCAATGTTCTGTCACTACGGTAATAGTAATAATTACCATTTTTTGGTCTCTTACTACTTGTCGGGTACTACACTAAATTTCTTTTTCTTTTTTAAATATATCATCACATTTAATCCTTAAATTATTTATGATATTGGGTGAGTTTTTTTTCTTTTTGCTTGTTTTAGATATTTAAAAAACAATGCTTAAAGATGTTAATAACTTGCCAAAGTCACATAGTTAACAAGTAAGGTTAACACATAAATTAAAAAGTAAAATGTGGAACTCTAATCTTGGTTTATCTGACTCCAAAAACCTTGATTCTCTTAACAAGTTACCAAAAGATGCTAGTAATTATTTCGCTAACAGTTACTCACTTGTAGAAATATGTCTCAAATCCTAAAGGAAATCAAATAGGATGCACATTTAAAAATTAAAAATGTGGCCAGGCATGGTGGCTCATGCCTGTCATGCTAGCACTCTGGGAGGCCGAGGTGGGAGAATTGCTTCAGCTCAGGAGTTCGAGACCAGCCTGAGCAAAAGTGAGACCCCGTCTCCACTATAAATAGAAAGAAATTAGCTGGACAACTAAAAATATATAAAAAAATTAGCCAGGCATGGTGGTGCATGCCTGTAGTTCCAGCTTCTCGGGAGGCTGAGGCAAGAGGATCTCTTGAGCCCAGGAGTTTGAGGTTACAGTGAGCTATGATGATACCACTGTATTCTAGCCCAGGCAACAGAGTGAGACTGTCTCAAAAAAAAAAAATTAATATCCAATATATTAAGATGACAATTTTCATTATGACTGAGTTAAAATAAAATCAATTTTTCTATATATTTATATACCCATAAAATATTAAAAGTTACCTTATTAATGTTCAATCAACTGCACTTGAATAAACATTTATCAGACAAATCTATTTTCAATTTAGTTAATTGAGTTTCTTTAAACTTTTAGATTGCATTCATAAATTCAATACATTTTATTTTCTTTCGAGCACTTTAAATGCTTGACATCATAAGCAAAACCTTTCTACGTTTTTAAGTTCTTTAAAATATTGCAATACTATTTATAAACAATAAAATTATTTTATAAATCTAAAATCCAATTACTCAATTACACATTTTAAATTGGGAATTATAAGGTTAAGTGTCAGATTCTCTAAAATGCTAAATTCTCTAAAATTACAGTAGTACTTCTTAAGAATGACATGACTAAATAGATGTAATAATTTATTTAAATAATACCACCCATCTGAAATACAGCAAGAGTTCTTTGAGCATCTTATAAAAGACATAAAGCAGATTATCTGAGGCATGTTTTATAATTCTGATTCAGAGGTAGCAAGTTCTTAAAGACTTTGGTTGTTGAGGCCTTTGATTTGTAACAGGAAGAGTAAAAGCATTTCAAGAATGCTACAAATAAGACCATGGAACATGCAAACAGAATTTTTGTTTGATTTAAAGTGAAGTGAATAAATACAAGCATATGAAAACTCTGTCTCCTCAGAGATCACAGGGCAGCTAATTTTTCTGGGTTAATCTGTAAACATAAAAGCAATTTTAAAAATAAATATGTGTATTTGCTTCTTTGTTATATAGAAATACCTCTGAAACATTCTAGGTGGCAAAGATGTAAAGGAGATCACGTGTCCAAAATAAGGTACATTCACAGACTTTTGGCAAAAGGTAAAATATGCACCAACAGAAAGAAAGTGAAACAAATCCTTAGAGGAAATGATTCACTTAAGAGCTAGAATATTAATGGGTTGCTGACGAGGTCAATGTGTTTCTCAAGGTTCTAGCAGTTGTGTCAAACTATCTCACACATCTACTGAAGGTGACCAGGAAGTAATGGCCAGTTATACTGAGTTACATTTTTAGCTTCGGATTTCTTTCTTTTATTTCTGAGATTTCCATTTGGTTCTTTTTTCTTGTTTTAGAGATTCATTTCTCTGCTGAAATTCTTTTATCTTTCCATTTATTGGTTTATATTTTCTCAAATTTCTTGAACATATTTATAATGATTTATTCATATTCATGTATGTTAATCTAACATCTGGGTCATCTGCTTCTATTGACTTTTATTTTCTTGGTTTTTGGGTCAAATTGTCTGCTGCTTCTCATGTTTTTAAATTTTTAATTGATGTCTGCCAGACATTGTTTTAAAAAATATATAGATTCAGCATGTGCCTATGGTCCTACCTACTTGGGAGGCTGAGGCAGGAAGATCACTTGAGCCCAGAATTGGAGTCCAACCTGGGCAACATAGTGAGAGACCCATCTCAAAACAAAACAGAACCAACCATCCAACCAAAAACTAAAGACTTGAGTACACCCCAGGACACCCTCTTTTTTCTGTCAGGCATCTAGGATAAGAAGATGATCACTTTGATCCAGCCAGTGGTTGAGCTGGTTAGGGATGGGTTGCATCTTTAATTAGTTTCACTTTATCTTGGGTTGAAATGTCTTGAAGGAAAGATAGATTTTGTGTACAATAGATGGAGGACTCTTCTAGCAGCATGTTGAAACCTAAGCACCACAAGACCCTGTCTTTGCCTTCTAGCCCAGCCTTCAATTTTATGCTCTGCTACACTCTTAGCAAAAATCCTGCTGCTGGATCTTCCCATCTTCCATGATGACTCAGTGCATGGTGGCAAAGGCACCTTGAGCTGACATACTCAGCTCAAGGCTGAAAAAGGCTGGGGAACCAGCCCGGGGACAGAGCAAGGTGGCAGCCTCTCCCTAGGCACAAACCCCTACTGCTGTGACTATCTGGCTCCTTTCTCCTCCAAATACTACTTTAAATACAAAATATGTACAGATTATTCCTATGTGGGTTTGATTTATTTCATTGTCTCTATATTTATCAGTCTAAGGGAACTGGGGTTACCAGCTCAGGAGAATGAGGTTTTTTATGGACCAGACATTTTTTGTCTTGGGCAGCATATACCCAGGGTCATTATTCTTGAGCCATTAAGGACCACATTTAGCTCTTTTATAATAAAATGATGTGACAGATTGACTCACTGGTCCCAAGGCTTTATTACCTTCCTGTATTAGAATTCTACATCTATGTCCTGACCATATAACTCTTCAGTGTATTCCACTAGAGCAAATGGAGGACACCTCCCATCCTTCCAACTAATGATGAGCTTGGCTTTTTAACTTGTTTGGTCAATGAGATGTGAGCCAAACTGACAAGCGTGCCACTTCCAGGCCAAGACCTCAAGGGATATCTGATGTTTCTGCTCTCTTTCTTGGACTCTAATGACCCTTCATGAGAAGAACATGTCCCAGGTAGCCACTGGTCTGTGAGAATGAGGAAATATGTAGAGCAGGCTGGAACCTAATTAGGAGGCTGGAATCAAGCCCAACTGATTCCAGCCAAGTCCAGTAGAGCCACAGCCAATCTACAGAACCATGAGAGGGGAAATAAATATTTGTTGCTATAAGCTCCTGAGAGTTGAAAGTTGATTGACAGGCAACAAAATCTTTCAAACCAATGGTTAGTATTAAACATTTTAAAAAAGATTTTATTAAACATTTTTTAAAACATTTTTATGCTGATTTGGCTCTATGAAATTTTATAATTCACCTTCAGCTTTCTTCACTTGATCGATTAGGTAGCTAATCTATTTACTCCCTGATTGAATTGGACATTATTTTTAGGTTAATGTTTGGCTAGCTCTGCAATTGTTATGATCATTCTAATAAAAGATTTAAAATAACTGCAATAATCAGGATGTTTGGACTTTGTGTATTTAATTCCGAACCAGTTTAATAAGAGTGTATGCACTCAGCATAAAAGATTTCCAATTGTTTTACATTTTTCCTTTTTCAATTTAATTTTTTTTTTTTGTGACCCCGGGTAGAGTGCAGTGGCATTATCATAGCCCACTGCAACCTCAAACTCCTAGGCTCAAGCTATCCTGCTGCCTCAGCCTCCTGACTAGCTGGGACTACAGACGCTGCGCCACCACACTCCGCTAATTTTTTTTTTTCTTTTTTCTTTTTTTTTTTCTTTTTTAGTAGAGACAGGATTTTGCTCTTGCTCAGGCTGGTCTTGAACTCCTGACCTCAAATGACCCTCCTGCCTCAGCCTCCCAGAGTGCTAGGATTATAGGTGTGAGCCGTCACACTGGGCCCTCATTTTTCCTATTGTTAAAAAAGCTTTTTAAATAATGGTTTTATCTCAGATTAGAAACATACTGTATTAATTGAGCATCTGCCAGGCATGTATGTGTGTGTGTGTGTGTGTGTGTGTGCGCGCGCGTGCGTGTGCGTATTTTATATATAAACATGTATATTTATATGTATAAAATATCTTTCTTTAAAAACAAATTAATTTTTTGATTTGTTAATACTTTCATAAGATAGAAAGTTCAAAACACTAAAAAGAGAATGAACTGAAAAGGTTTCTTCTTGCCCTGTTTCCTTGTTGCCCAGTCCAGAGGCAATTAGTTAGCAGCTCTTTGGGTATATTCTTCCAGTGATATTACATGTACATACAAATACATATTTATATATATATATTCTTTTTCCCTGAATTTTTTTTTAGTTAATGCAGTGCTGGTATTCTGTTTAAAGGGTTCTGTACCTTCTTTTATTTAATTATTTTTCACCGAATGTATCTTAAAGACATCAGCACATAAAGAACTTCCTCATTCTTTTAAAAAGGCACGCAATGTTCCAATGCAGTAGTTTTTAAAGTGACAGGGGGTCTTAAAGTCAAAATTATTTTCATAATAACCCTAATACGTTATTTTCCTTTTTCATTCTCTTTCACTAGAGGACAATGGAGTTTTCCAGAGGCTACATGACCCGTGTTATTGCAACAAAGTGAATGCAGAAGCAGACCTGAGAATCTTTCTGTCTTCTACTAAGCCAGATATTAAAGAAATTAGCAAAAATGTAAACTGATTTTTTTTTCTGTATTTTGGAAAAATACAGCTATTTTTCAAGAAAAGTGTTATTTATATTAACATGTAAAGGGTTCATTATTATTTTTAAATGAATAAATGGTTTTATAATGTCTAAGTTCTAATTTCCAAAATAATAAACATTGATGTATGTAACCCATATAAACTAAATATTTTGGGGTCCTCATTAAGTTTTAAGTGTAACATGATCCTTTGACTAAAAAGTTTGAGAACTGCTGTTCTATTGCATAGATGTACCATAGCTAAATTTATCCTCTACTAATAGACATTTAAATTATTTTTATTTATTCATTATTTTTAAATGAATAACCTTATATGCACTTTATTTTCCACATGTTTGAGTAAATCTGTCTTATGTTAGAAGTGGAATTGCTGGGTCAAATATAACATGCATGGTAAAGTCCCAGAATGGTTTATGTCATCTCATTCCATCTTTGTAATAACCTTATAAGGTGAGTCATTATTTCCTTTTTACATGTGAGAAAATAGAGGCTGACAGAAGTTAGATAACTTTCTTAAAGCTGGGCTAGATGGCTCATTCTGTAATACCAGCTACTAAGGAGGCTGAGGTGAGAGGATCGGTTGAGGCCAAGAGTGGGAGACCAGCCTGAGCAACACAGCGAGACTTTGTCTCTAAAAAAAATTTTAAAAATTAGCTGGGCATGGCGGTGCATGCCTGTAGTCCCAGCCACTTGGGAGACTGAGGTGGCAGGATTGCTTGAGCCCAGGAGTTCGAGGCTGCATGGAGCTACAACAGCACCACTGTACTCCAGCCTGGGTGACAGAGCAAGACCCCATCTCTAAAAATAAGAAAATAATAATAACTTTCTTAGAGTCAGGGGGCTAAGAAGCTGCTACGCAGAGTAAAATCATTACATCAGACTCCATGCTTTAAGCTATTATTCTGAGTTATGGTTTCTCCATGCAATAATACATGTATACATCCCTTCAGTTTAATTCACTTATCTGACAACGGCTTTATTCTTGTCTTGGTGTAGGTTATTTCCTGGCACAGGACAATTCTGGAAGAAGATAGATGAACTGGGCCTCTCAAGCAAAAGTAAGTACCAGAAAATGATTTAAGTGACAAGAATGTAGACTTTTATTTTGGCTCACAAGTATTTTAACCACCAAACAATTTGGGAAATGAATTTTAGAATATGATGTAGTTAAAATTAATTCATATAATTTTCAGAGTAAACTTTATAACCAAACATATACGTCAAAATAACATATTTTACAAACCAAAAGAACAAACAAAACTGGACAAACCATGACAGCCATGTAAAAGAAACTCAACAACCTTAAAAGTTCCCCAAATAATAAAATAACATGTTATGGATAGTATACCTGCTTTTTCCCTATGAAATTTCCATTGCATTGCTATCCTTGACTAAGCAACATCATATTTTACTTAAGCACACATAGCAGACAACCCTGAGTATTTTTAAAGAAAATGAAATGTAATTTAATTTTTATTAAACCTGCCATTGCCAGAATTATCTTTTTGATACAAAAATCTGGCCACTCCTCCATAAAAATCTTTTAGCGGATTCCCATTGCCTGTACTATAGAGCTCAAAAGAGGTCACGTGTGATTGGCTCATCTCATCCATTCTCCTACACACATCTTTTGACCTGTTTTGAAATAACAGTAGGTCTCTGAATCTTTGAGAGATCTATTAAGATTTCCTTCTTTGAACAGGTCTCCTTGAATAGGCAGACATACAGTGAAACCTCACTTACCTGGGCCATATCATTTTATATTTATAATTTTGTATTCCTTAAAGAAGGTTTTCCAAATTGTGTATACTTTGGGCCCCACAAAACCTAGATCCGCCTCTATTTTTTTTTTTTTGCCTGAAATTCTCTTTTCTCCCTTTATCTAGTTACTTCTAGTCACTCCTTTGAAACTTGCCAACTTGTCAACTCTTCAGGAAAGACTTCCTGGACCATCCTCAGTCTGATTTAGACGCCTCTTTCATGCTCTCAGTGTATGTTGCTATCATGATTCATCACACCATGCAGTAACTGTTCGTTTAATTTCTTATCTCACCGAGCTGAATATCGGTTCCTTGAGAGCATGGGTCATGATGAATGAACAAATGAATAGAAACAACTTTTTTCCCCAAGAAAATTTCTCTGTCACTATCTCTCTCTCTACATATCTATCTACATATACATGTATAATCCAGAGAATAATATAGTATAATATGTATTATATAAATAAAATTTGTTATGAAATATTTTGGAAGTTTTCTATCAGTTTAGGCTTTCTATTCTCTATTTCTAGAGAGACTCTACAGAATAATATATAATAATACATATTATATATAAACTTAGTTATAAAATCACATTTTGGATGTTTTCTGTAGTATTCATTTTCTTCATGTTCTTTTGCTTTTTTCATCCATATTTGTAAGGGAATGCCGAACAATTAACATAAATATATAAGAGCAAAACTTAAAATTAAGAAATGTTCATTAAGTTGTATTTTTCAGTAAACAAGTGAAAAGATTGCTGGCAAAATATAATTTCTAAGCCTTAAAACTATGAACTGGTTTTTGGAACATGGTGATCACACTATTTGAATTGTCAACCAGGCTTCTTCCCTGATAATCTCTGTCTCTAAATTCTATAACATCAAGTCTAACCTTTGCCCTAGGTTCTCAACTAATACTGCATTTGCCTATTCAAACCGGTAGAATACAACAGTGAACAAGCAAGGTGAAATTAAAATCGAGGTCTGGATTAGTCAACAAATATTCATTGAATATCTACTATATGCCAATTTCAGAGCCTCCTTTATAGACAACAGGAGAATGGCTTCATTCTTGTCCTGGCTATCTTTTTAAGATGCAAATTTTAAAAACAAATGCTTTGAATTATGTAGCATTAGGACTGTTCATGAAAGGATGTCTATGATACCTTGAGTTTAAAAAGCAAGTTATGAAATATATATATGTATACACACATATGTATTACATTTTGTAAATATCAAAAATAAAAAGCTCTGCACATTGTATTTATGTATATGTTCATTGAAAAAGGCATGGCAAGAGTACATATTCTACCTACTGGCATTGCTAGCCAATTTTGGTTTTAAAGGGATTGCTTTTTAATTCTTATTCCCTTATTTCCTTTCCACTTCCTGTGTTTAGTATAAATATTTCTGCCTTTCTGATGACATAAAAAATTTACCTCAGCAGAGTATTTGACTGCCTAGAATAGAGGTTTTTTTTTTTTTTTTAAGGAGGAATGCACTCCTTGTGAGCACTCTGTGAATCAAGGGAAGAGTAATTTTCCTCAAAAACAATGGAAAGGCTTCATATTCTGCAGAAACACAAAAATCAATGGATTTGCTTATTGAAAATAGTTCTGGGATACCCATGGTTTTCTGGTCAAATTGAGTACTTTTTCATATTACTACATGAGATTATGACTGAGTTATACATTTCATGAAGGCGGAGCCAAGGAGCTATCCTGTACACCATTGCATCTAGCATAGAGATAGGCAGATAACCAGAGCTTAATGTTGGGGGAGAGTGCCTCAGTTGCATATTCTTATGAAAGAACTGGCACTGAAAACCCATGGGAAAAGTTTCATGCATTTATATGTATATTTAAAAATACTGATTATCTAGTTTGTGTCCTGTCCTGAGTATTTAAAGATATTCTTGTTGTATTATAGCATATGATTTGAATAAGATTGCTGGTCACTTGAGTTTTCCACATTTTTTGTGGGTACATAGGTTTGTTGATTCATATGCTAAAATATATTAATTCTTTGCTCTGTGTATAGACTATGAGAGATACAACAGAAGCCAAATCAGAGCTTTGAAAACTTTCATTTTTTTTAGAACTCCACTTTGTTGTTAAAAGGATATTAAAAACAATAAAAGGCAGACAGTTAAGTGATGAAATTCACCTTTAAAATTACAAGGAAAACTACTAGGGAACTATTTTATACTGGCCATTTCCCTCTAGAAAACAGAAACTTTGAAAGTTATTTAATTTTAACTGTGTCTACTATATATAAATGCCACCAGTAACAATGGTATGAAATGATTGAGATTATAAATACCTATTCAACAATATTTCTTAGCTTCAAACGAAAGAAGACAAGTTTCTCCCAGGTTTTACTTCTCAATCATATGTGGTATCATGCTAAAAAGAAATGAAAAATACTTAAGTCAAAACTTGCTGCACCGTTTATGTTCAGTTTATTATTATATATACCAATTCTATGCCAATAAAACTGCTAAAAAACCTAAACAAAACAAAAAGAAAAAATCAAAATGTTACTTTATATGGGACAAATGAAAAGCAATTTATTTCTTAAGAGCAATTTCTTCTGGAAACAAATTATCTCTCAAGTGCCTAGTAGCCTACGGAGGACAATGGTAAAGCAAATCTTACGTAATTAATACTTTTTAAAGCCTATATTTGGGTTAATATCTCTACTCAATGAAAAAAATTACATTTAGTTATGTTATGCTGCAGCACCATGGTAGAACTATTTGAATGCTCTGTGTGTTTTTAGAGCATCATTCCCAACCTGGGAACAGATCCCACAAGTTTAAAAACAAACGAACAACAAAATGAAATACATATATTTTTTCCTTATTTGTCTCAAATAGTATATTCTAAAGCTGTTCTGAAGTGCACAAGATTCAGAGAGGGGAGCTATCAGGCTCTCGGCTGGGTGTAGCTGTTGTGAGAAACCTTTCCTAGAGATTTGAGTGGGGTCCCTAAATAGCTCCTCCAACCCCCTAGGGAAAAGCTTTTCATACACAACCTCTAAATAAAGGCATTTTCTGGGGATTCAACTCAAGCAAGCTGGCCTAGGTTGTTTTTGTGGGTGGGGGAGGCGGCGAGCTAGAGTGAACTCTCTAGAGATTCTTCCCCAGGTTCCGGGCAAATTCGGCGCCTCCCTCTCTGGTCTTAGTTCCCCGAAAGACAGCTAGATCCGCCCAGGTTCTCGGGAGCACCTGGGGCGAGAGCGGAGAGAGGATGCCGCTGGCCGAATGTCCCCGCTCCCTCCACCCACAACCGCCTGCCGCTGCAGCCAGGCCAGGACGGAGGGAGGTGATTGACAGAGCCGCTTAGTGGCTGGGAAACTGCCGAGGGAGGGACAAAGAGGGGACGGCGGAGGTTTCTTCTTAAAGTGGTTGGGTTGGGCCTTGGGAATTGCCTTTCCCAGGCCTATTGGCTTCCCGGAATGGGTTGTTATGGTAACAAATGACCGAACAGTCCCTTATGAATCGGCCAATGAGAAGGTCCGTCTTTTCCACCGCACGTCTGAGCAGAAGGTGTTGCGAAAGTCCGGCTAGGGATCGGAGAAGAAGGCGGTGCCAGTACGCCCTGCGGAAGGGCCAGAGGCGGGGCTTGTGACGTTACCGGTCCAGCCAATCACGCCTGGTTTTATCAACGGCCCCGCCCTTTACCGCACATTTCCCCTCCCCTAGCTCATTTCGCACGACGCAGCGGTTGGGAACACAGACATTTTCGGAGCTGGAGCCGCCACTGCCGCCGCCATTTTGTGTCTGTGGAGAAAGAAGCTGCTGTGGCGGCTGGAAGTGGACGGAGATCACCTGTGAGACGGCGGCGTTTCATACCCGAGGTTCCCCCTGTGTCGTCCCCCAACCCCCCTCCGCGGTCAGCATGTGGTGAAGCCGGAGCCGCGAGAGACCCGGGGAGAGGAAGAGGAGTCAGAAGGGAGGCGGGGTATCGAGAGCGGCTTCAGCTTCAGCTGCGGCGGACCTCGGAGGGGGGCCGCGGCGCAATGTCAGAGCAGACGCCGGCCGAGGCCGGTGCTGCGGGGGCCCGGGAGGACGCCTGTCGGGATTATCAGTCATCGCTCGAAGACCTGACCTTCAATAGCAAACCGCACATCAATATGCTGACCATTCTAGCCGAGGAGAACCTGCCCTTCGCCAAGGAGATCGTCTCTCTCATCGAGGCCCAAACCGCCAAGGTTTTTATACACCCCGCAGCCTCCTATTCTTCTAATACTCCCTGATTTTAGTGTCAGCCTCATCCCAGGTCTCGCTTCCATCCAAAGGGGGACAATATTCCTCCCCCTCCAGCTCAGGCTCGGTCTTTGGCCCAGGCTTCGAGTGTGGGCCTCCCTGGCGGGGAGGGAGTGGGGAGGATAAAGGGTGGAGTCCCACTTCCGCTTTCCAAGTCCGTATTTAGGCCACCGCATTGTATATCCCGACACACACAGTCTTGAGCAGAGCTCTTTGGGGTGGGGGAGACTGAAAGGCAGTTTGTGCTTTGGGGAAGTAAGAGTTAAAACAAACCATTTGAACCCCCTGGGAAGCTGGGGAGTGGTTTTCCCAATTTTCCCCCAGTGCCCTTTTCGGTAATTGTGCTCTGTGGGTTGGAAGGAGGTGAAGGGGGACCTGGGAGCGAGCTGTTTGTGGGTGGGAATAGGAAATTGGCCCCGAGTGGAGCAGCCGCCTGTTAGGAGCCCAACATGGCGCCTGAAAAGCACATGATGCGAAAGGGAAGAGAGGAGAATCCATTCCCTGCCAGCCAGGCAGCTGCTCACACCCGTCAGCCCCATTTTGGGGTGGGGGCGGCTAGATAAAACTCTTATTCTCCTGTCGGAGGGTCTAATTTGTCCCAAAATGTGGGCAATTGGGGGTGAGTGAGGGTGGGGTTTGGGTGGGGGAGGACATCTTATCCAACCTGTAGGTGGAGAACTGGCCCAGTGGGTAACAAGTACTTGTAGTTTCTCTGAAAAGTTCAGTCCCTCCTCCTGTTCCTTTTCTCTTTTTTCCTCCCTTCCCTGATAGTGAAGACGTGCTTTTCTTCACCCCTTGACAGAAGTGGTCCTCTGCCACCTTATATTTGCCTGTAGTCCTCCTTTTCTGTGGATTCATGTGGGAGCGATATGTCATTTAAGTAAAGTTACTGTTAAACTTAGTTATAATGAATTTTAATAGCTTCCCAGTACTACTTTTTAAGTTATTTTTCAAGCTTGTACTTTCGGTTTAGTTTTTTCTAGTTGTTAGTGATTGCGATTATCAGGATGAGCCTCCTTTTAGCAGAGTGAACCCCTTTTAAAAGGCCACTTTAACAACAACCACCAATATGTTTAGAGACGGTTTCTGTCTAGTGTAAAACTGAGTGGTCTGACTCTAATAAATGGTTTTGAAATGTGTGACTGGTATTATAAAATTTGTGAATAAAACATATAAAATATGTATTTGTCTTTTTTATTTACCTTTGTAAGGTGTAGAATCTGTTTCCAAGACTTATTTTTATCTACGTGGTTGTGTGTTTTAAACAAAAGTTTTTAAGTGACTTGGGTTCATTCTTCTTTAGGTTCCATCCACTCTTTTGGGTAAATCTGTTCACAAGATACACGGTTTCAAGTGGTCCTTTCGTACCTTAATTTAAAGAGGACAAAAAGTAAGGTTTTTTTTAAGGGCTCAACAAGTTTGTCATGCTCAGCCTGACAGCTAAAATGTCTTCATTCACCTTTTCCTGTGAATGTCTATGTAAAACAGCTATTTTTTTAAGTATGAGATTAAAAAGGAAACATTCCTCATACTCAACATCTTTTTTTTTATTGATACCATAAACATGTTGGAAATCTTAGTTTTTGCCTTGTTGAAGGCTAAACTTGACATTAATGCATTTTTTTTTAAAAAAAGCACTTGAATTTTTAAGGTGATAACATTGACTTTTTAAAATCTAATTCCCTCATATTATGAGTATTAATATTCCACAGTGCCTGATATTTAGCAGTCAGGTTGTCACTCAGCAGTTTCCTTGCTGGTTTTTGATGGATCCAGAAGACCTTCGAGAATTGAAAACTAAATGCTGACTATAATGACCACATAAAACTCGTGTTTGTGTGTCGCTACACTGTGGTGAAAATAGATGGACTATTTGCTGGTAAAAGACAGCTGAAGTTTTGGGGGCACACGTTTCCTGGTTATTTTTGTAAAGCCAGATTAAGGAAAAGATGTGAAAGTCACTTTGGGGGACTATTAATCTGGGTTGGGATTGAGGGTGAGGGGAGGGATTTTCTGTCATGGTAGCAAACTGGCTTGGTTTTGTGTTTCTGGAGGTGAATGTCATTTTTTAGCATCTCAGCATAACTAAAATTCACACCTTGACTCCTCCCATGAGGGAGCAGTAGTGAAAAAGAATATTAACATATAAGGATTTTCACTTGTACAATAAAAAGTAGCCTGCTGAACAGATTTTGGTG
This sequence comes from Avahi laniger, assembly GCA_963575035.1. Taxonomy (NCBI): domain Eukaryota; kingdom Metazoa; phylum Chordata; class Mammalia; order Primates; family Indriidae; genus Avahi; species Avahi laniger. Next base: position 54,141 of record CAUYSK010042689.1, on the reverse strand, counting down.
TTAAAAGAGAGCCTGTTTATCTCCATAAGTACAATAATGACTAAAATGGTGTAAAACAAGACATGATAAGGTAAAGACACAGCAATAAAGCATTTGACATGTTGGTACTTAATGTAGTTTACCCACATGCAGTGGCCTTGTGAACCCTTTTATTAAACCTTAAAGGAAGTATTTCCATACAAAGTTATACAAAGGTTTCCTTAGCCAACTTTTTGGTTGTAACGTGTTATCAGAAGCAAGAGCATTTCCACACACTTGTACGGGCAGTTGGTTTTATGATGGCATTGTGTACTCCAGAGCTGTGAGCCTACCCTAGCTACAGGTAGCTATGGATAAGTGTCATTCAGGGATAAGATTCCTATACACATGGGGTGGGTAAATGGGATAACCTAAGATTTTTTTGTTTTTTTAAAAATCATGGGTGCTCCTGTGGAGTCAGAATTAGAAAAAAGTTCATATGGTATGTCTTAATGGTCCTCAACAAGTCTGTGAACCTGCTGATGCTTTCTGGAAGCTTGCTGTGCCTTCTAAAAGCCAGTAATGGGCAGGCATTGCAGTTGAGCGGGGGCAACATTTTTTTACTTTGGAAAGGGCCGCCTGTATCAACATCACAACACTGGCTCTGCACAAATTTAGAACCCCTGGTTTGTGCGTGTCACAGGAAAAATATTTCGACGGAGTGGAGAGTCCATGCTGTGAAGAAAATCTTCAGGACAAATCCTGGTTTCCAGAGTCAAGTTCAACCTGGTTTACGTGATTCAGCGGCTGCTCCATCCAGTTTTTCTGTTATCAGTAACAAACTTGCACCTTCCTGCATGCTCTTGTGCAAGTTTAAAGTGTTTGGCCATTGACTTCATAAACGTTTTTAATTTCTTTGTTCGTTTGGATTATAGAGAAGTAATCCTAATGATTTTACAGGTAACAAAAGCCTCATAGACTTTAACATATAAAATATGCCTATGGGAAATTAGAGTTTTTACCAGAGGTCTAAAAACTACCTCATTGAGTCAAGGCACACCGTTGTAAGTTAATATGGATCCCAAAGCTGACGATTGGATTAGAGAAAGTAATTTTCTCTTGCCTCCCCCTTTTTTGTCACAACACGGATCTTTTTACCAGGTGAACTTGAAATTCCATTGAGTGTTAAGTGAATGTACTAGAGATTACAGTTTTTCATCCTGGTAATTCTGAGCTTTTGTGTGCTCAATTGAAGATCATTGTAAGAGATGAGAACTTGATTGAACATTTAGGTTCATAAAGGTTAATATCAATTCAAAAGTATTTAGTACCAACAAAAATAGAGGTCTGTATTGTAGGTCTAAAAACTCACTATTAAAAGTATTTCTTTGGTGGCAATTCATTATACTAAACTTCTCAGTTTCTTTTTATTACTTCAGGCTCCTTCCTCAGAGAAACTTCCTGTTATGTACCTTATGGATTCTATCGTGAAAAACGTTGGAAGAGAGTATCTCACTGCCTTTACTAAAAATCTAGTTGCAACATTTATTTGTGTGTTTGAAAAGGTATATATGCATTTAGAAACATTTGAATTTTTTTCTTAAATGTGTTCCTGATTAAATAAATACTTGCTTTGTGTTGGGTTTTCTTGGGTGGTAAAAAGTTCAATTCCTTTGACATTGATCGTTAAGTACCATTTCAAAAAAAGTGGCTAAAGTTAATGTTTTATGTTAAATTTTAAAAACAGACTAAGGATTTACATTATTTAAGAATGGATGAGTTTCCTTTTAGAATTGAGGTGTTTTAATTGAGTTTGTTTATTTGATTGAAGATCTATTTCATCAGTAGAAAATGGGCAAAAAGATATGAAATATCAAGAGTAGTTCAGATTTCATTGTTTAAATTTCTGATGTTAGGATGTTGACTATTCCTATCTGGGAAAAAAAAAGCAGTCCTTTAGTGTGTCTCAACTTGTGATTGATTCCTGAAACTTCTGTGTGTTCTCCCCCCCACCTTCTTTCTGGAAATGATTCCTCTTTTGTTACTTTGTTCAAGTATGTTTTATGTGAATGTTGTAGGTATGTGTGAATGCTGGACCAGTGAATTGCTTTAGGGTATTTTGGAAATACTTTTTTCCCCCTTAGAAGAAAGGCTTGTTAGTTTCTATGTCTAGAGACTGTAAATTCCTTCCATAACATTGTATCATGATAATTTGGTTAATATAGTATTATGTTGAAGACAAGGGATTTGCTGAAGTAATTGTGTCAGGCTTTATCTTTCACACTTAGCAAAAGGGCACTTACAAGATACTTAGGTTTAAAGATTGTTTCCTAACAAATGATTGGTAGTTCTTACATTTTAGTAGATGAGCACTTGTGTCAGTTGTCAGATTTGTAAAATTGTGATTTTTCTTTGGAACAACTATTACTAGATTTCACCTGTTTGTTAGAAGAAAAAATGTGTAGTTGCTACTTGGGTAATTTTTTAAAGTTCTTAAAGAAAAGAAATAGCATATATAGAAGAAATTTAGAAAGTTATATTTTAGATAGCATTAAAGAGCTTGTTAATTAATAGTGTATCATAGACATTTGCTGAATACTGGGCACCTGAGGCCATAGTTTTAAGGAGAAGCTTAACCTCTTGGTTTTGGTTTCAGCATGTTCAAATTTGTTTGGTAGCATACCTTTACTGGATCTAACTGGGCATTAACACTACAGTTGATAGAAATGACCTTGTAGTAAATATATTATCTAAAGACTGTGAATGTAGTTAAGGCTTTACTGTCCTAGTTAAAAATCTAAGTTCTTTCAAGTACTAAGTTTCTCTGATGGCTAATTTTATAAAAATTGTTATGTCCATCACAAATGTGAGCTGATACGTCATATAAAACTAAAACTTATCAGTAGTTAAGATTTTGTGAGTTTCAATTATTAATGTGCTTTCCGCATTACAGATAGCCTGTTCGTGGTACTAACCTATTGTATTGCAGAAGATTGGTTAGTGAGATAGTGTTGTCTTAATTTTAACTTTGTACTACCATGTAAATAATTTTAAAAATTTAAGTCATCTGGTAAACCATTTTCTAGTTTTATGTTTCGTCCAGAGTAAGAGTAACATTAGGAATATTATACCAAGCCCTAAAATGTAGAAACATTTTGTACATACAAAAACTTGCCTAGTTGATTGCTTGCATGAAGGCTAGGTGATAATGACTTTAATAATTCTAATTGTTTTTGAAGGAGAAATTTCTTTATTAACTTTATATTTGTAAACCAAATGCACCTTTAATAAATTATTACTGTTGTATATATTTACCAATGGGCAGTATAGTTCTGTATGTTCTTTATGCCCTATATAAAGAGCAGGGATTTATGTAGCTTTATACTTAATATATAAAACATTCTATAGTAACTTAACAAGCCATAGAATTGTTCTGTTGTTCTAGGTGGATGAAAATACTAGAAAAAGTTTATTTAAGTTACGTTCCACATGGGATGAAATATTCCCTTTGAAGAAACTTTATGCCCTGGATGTCAGAGTCAATTCGTTAGATCCTGCTTGGCCTATTAAACCTCTGCCCCCCAATGTGAATACATCTAGCATCCATGTGAATCCTAAATTTTTAAATAAATCGGTAAGTTTTAACATGAATGGCATATAATGAATACTTTTAACTATCAAATTTTGAATTCTGTAAAACTTCTTTCCAGAAAGCAAAAATGGAACACCCTGTGCTGAATCAGTTCAATTTGAAAAAAAAAACATAATAGCATTATATATTTAAAATTCTTCCTTAAAAATATATTCACCTTGTTTAGGTATTATGTAACATTTATTTTGGGTTTTAAGTTCCTGGAAAGTTTTCTGTGTGATATTTAAGAATATGGATAGTATTAAGAGTTAAGTTGAAAACTTTTAGTTACCCCTTAGCTTTCTTTATAGCTATGATACCTTTTTCTTAACAAAGTATTTTTTCTTTACAGCCTGAGGAGCCTTCAACACCTGGCACAGTGGTCAGTTCCCCTAGTATCTCCACTCCTCCAATTGTTCCTGATATACAAAAGAATCTTACCCAAGAACAACTAATACGGCAACAATTACTGGCAAAACAAAAACAGTTGTTAGAACTTCAGCAGAAAAAGCTTGAGCTTGAGCTAGAACAAGCTAAGGCACAACTGGTAAGTGGAGGAGATTGGTATTTTAAATATTTTAAACCTGTCTTCCAATAGAGAAGTAATTATTCTGTGTTTGAATTGTATTAACATGTTACTTTTATTAATGGTGTATTCATTTCTGCTTTTATTTATTTGAAAATTATGGTGTATTAATTAGACCATATTTTTATGTCCTTATTGTAAATTCACTTGATTGAAAGCTGTACTATTTCTTCGAAATAATTTTCTATTAGATTGCTGTCTTATAAGGTAGCACCTTAATTTTGTTTCGCTATTACGTTATGTATACTTAATATTTCAGTTTCAATATGGCAGGTGTGTTGTAAATATTTTTGCATAGCCTTTAATGTTTTATGAGCTTATGCTTCATGAACAGAAAATCAGGCTCCTAAAAGCCTGCAAAAGAAAGGCCATCACAAAGTTAAGGAGGCCAGGAAGATTATATATTTCTCTGCACGAATGACCTTGTATTTCGTTATTTTACTCAGCATCTGAGTTTGAGAGAGAAGAGATATTGGAAGGCAGAATTTTATAAGTTCATTGACAGTAGTACCATTTTGGGAGAAACTAAATTTTATTACTTAGAATTTATTTATTTGGAATGACTCTTTGACTTTTAGGCAGCTGGAGTGTAGTGTGATTTTGCAATTTCTTAGCAGCAGTCTGGCTCAGAATCTTGAATAATAAAGAAGAGGGAAATTTTATTTTTTTTCATTCTATCTAGAGATTATATTACAAAATCTCAAAGTAAAGGACGAGTAAGAAATAATGGGCTGCTTAAGTATATGGACTTTCTCCTCTTTTCGTTGTAATCTCAGTTTATACATTAGATATATACAATGTAAATACCATGTTGAGTAAATAGATTTTTTGAATCAAGCATTATATTCTTCAGTTGTTTACAGTTTCTTGACAATCTGCATGTTTTACAGTATTAACATAAAAATTTATTTGTATTTCAGGCAGTTTCTCTTAGTGTTCAGCAGGAAACATCCAACTTAGGTCCTGCATCTGCACCTTCCAAATTACATGTTTCACAAATTCCCCCTATGGCAGTTAAAGCTCCCCATCAGGTTCCTGTGCAACCTGAGAAAACCCGTCCAGGTCCATCCTTACAAATTCAGGATTTGAAAGGGACTAACCGGGATCCCCGTCTTAATAGGATAAGCCAACATTCTCATGGAAAAGATCAAAGTCACAGGAAAGAATTCCTAATGAACACATTGAACCAATCTGATATTAAGACAAGTAAAACTGTACCCTCTGAAAAACTAAATTCATCCAAGCAAGAAAAAAGTAAATCAGGTGAAAAAATAACCAAGAAAGAACTTGACCAATTAGATTCTAAATCTAAATCTAAATCTAAATCACCATCACCTTTGAAAAACAAATTATCTCACACAAAAGACTTGAAAAATCAAGAATCTGAAAGCATGAGGTTGTCTGATATGAACAAGAGAGATCCAAGATTAAAAAAACATGTTCAAGATAAGACTGATGGCAAAGATGATGATGTAAAAGAGAAGAGAAAAACTACAGAAAAAAAAGATAAAGATGATCACGTGAAATCATCTGAACACAGACAGGTTGGAAGTAGAAATAAAATAATAAATGGCATTGTACAAAAACAGGATACAATAATAGAAGAATCAGAAAAACAGGGGACAAAACCAGGGAGGTCGAGTACTAGAAAGCGATCAAGATCTCGATCACCCAAGTCTCGGTCACCAATTATCCATTCCCCAAAGAGAAGAGATAGGCGATCACCCAAAAGAAGGCAAAGGAGTATGTCTCCAACTTCGACACCCAAAGCTGGAAAGACTCGCCAATCAGGAATTAAGCAGTCACATATGGAAGAGTTTACACCACCTTCCAGGGAAGACAGAAATGCTAAGCGAAGTAATAAACAGGATGTTCGAGATCCAAGGCGAATGAAAAAGTCTGAAGAGGAACGACCACAAGAAACTGCAAATCAGCATTCTGCAAAGTCAGGCACTGAACCAAAGGAGAATATAGAAAATTGGCCAAGTTCCAAGTCTACCAAAAGATGGAAATCTGGTTGGGAAGAAAATAAAAGGTATGATGTTAATATTTTTAGTAAAATAGAATAATAACATTTTAAAATACTGTTCATTTAAAAATTGAGAAATGTTTATTGGGTGCTATTAATTAGTACCTTATTTTTTGCATTTAATTCTTATAACCCTGTGGGTTAAGTACCATTATTACTCCTATTTTACAGATAAGGAAACTGAAGTTTAGAAAGGTTAAATAATCTACCTAAGGCTACAGTCCAGGACATGCAAGAATCAAAATTCATATGTTTTTCCTGATTTCATATCTTGTGTTCTTAGTCATTTAATTACTTTTTCTGGTTACATGTATCCATTTTAGCCATATCCTTTGAAAAGTTTCCTTAAATATGGTCCTTAGTATTTTTTGAAAAACATTTTAAATTAACATACTGCTTTTGTGGTTTTAGTTTACAACAGGGTGATGAACATAGTAAATCTCCTCATCTAAGGCATAGGGAGAGCTGGTCAAGCACTAAAGGAATTTTGTCACCTCGACCCCCCAAGCAGCAGCAGCATCGATTAAGTGTAGATGCCAATCTTCAGATTCCTAAAGAGTTAACTCTTGCAAGCAAAAGAGAATTACTTCAAAAGGTAGTTACTATGATTAATACCATGTAGTCATTATTCTCTTTTAATTTTTTTGTAAATACTTTTTATATTTAAAATGTTTAATTTCCTTTTATCACCCCATGCAGACGAGTGAACGTTTAGCATCTGGTGAAATTACACAGGAAGAATTCCTTGTTGTTGTGCATCAAATTCGACAGATATTTCAGTATCAAGAAGGTAAACATAGATGCAATGTACGGGATAGTCCTACAGAAGAAAATAAAGGTGGATTAAAAAAGAAACCTCTCTTATCTGATGCTGAATTAACCTACTATGAACATAAAGCAAAACTGAAAAGGACACAGGTTCAGCATTCATTTCCAAGACTTGATCTCTTAGATCCTGATATTTTTGACTACCCTTTGACTGATGCCTTGTTGTCTGGAATAGAATGTGAGCCATCCAAAAGTAAACATGCAAATAGGAATAGTGGAGCACAGTTTGACAGAAAAGAACAATTTAGTGAAAGAGCAAGACGTCTTTCTCCTATATCTGGGAGTCGTACTTATGCTGAGAATCTTTCACCCCATGAGGGCCGGAGAAGACATGACGAGCAAGTCTCTGCTAAAGGTAGAAAAAGTTAAATCAGATTATGCCTATTGAATCACACAGCAGTGAAGGGAAAATGAACAAGCTAAGTGGGGATGGATTTTTATGACTGTTCAGACTACTGTTTTTTTTTCCCCGTTTATTTTATGTTTTTTCCATCTAAGGAAATGGAAGGGAAGGGAGCTAATATGTTAAGGCTAGTTGTGTGTCAGGTACTTCACTAGGTTCTTTTATATGTAACTTGATTTAATCCTCACAACAACCCAATGAAATGTATATTATCCCCATTTTACAGATAGGAAATATAACTAGAGAGGTTAAATAACTTGCTCTCAAAGTCAATTATTAAGTTGACAGGATGGGGTTTTTTTAACCCAGGTTTGTCTGATCTAGAGGATATCGTTTTATCTGCTGCTTGATGTTGTCTGTCTCTTCCTGCCCCTCTAATATAGTGAGGTTGTTCTGTATATCTTTGGATAAACATTTGTATAAATATAGAAAGAAGATTTTGAGATAATTTGATATAAATTTGGATTTAGTGGAAATAATTTTTTTTCTTTTTAAAAGGTGTACGAGAAGAGCAGAGATCTCCATTCAATGATCGTTTTCCACTTAAGCGACCTCGATATGAAGATTCAGATAAACCTTTTGTAGACAGCCCAGCAGCAAGATTTGCCGGTCTTGATACAAATCAGCGACTTACGGCTTTGGCTGAAGACAGACCATTATTTGATGGACCTGCTAGGCCATCGGTAACGAGAGATGGCCCAACCAAGATGATTTTTGAAGGACCTAATAAATTAAGCCCTAGAATTGATGGACCTCCCACACCAGGTTCTCTTCGGTTTGATGGGTCACCAGGACAAATGGGGGGAGGAGGCCCTTTGAGATTCGAAGGACCACAAGGTCAGCTAGGAGGTGGGTGTCCTTTGAGATTTGAAGGTCCTCCAGGACCAGTAGGGACGCCTCTGCGGTTTGAGGGGCCAATTGGTCAAGCTGGAGGAGGTGGTTTTCGGTTTGAAGGTTCCCCTGGTCTTAGGTTTGAGGGATCTGCAGGTGGTTTGCGATTTGAGGGACCAGGGGGCCAGCCTGTGGGTGGTCTCAGATTTGAGGGACATCGTGGTCAACCTGTAGGTGGTCTAAGATTTGAAGGACCTCATGGTCAGCCTGTGGGTGGACTGAGATTTGATAGTCCCCGAGGTCAGCCTGTAGGTGGACTTAGATTTGAGGGAGGTCATGGTCCATCAGGAGCTGCAATTAGGTTTGATGGACCTCATGGTCAGCCAGGAGGAGGGATCAGATTTGAGGGCCCTTTGTTACAGCAAGGAGTTGGAATGAGGTTTGAGGGCCCCCATGGCCAGTCAGTAGCTGGTCTGAGATTTGAAGGACAACATAATCAACTTGGTGGGAACCTTAGGTTTGAGGGTCCACATGGTCAACCAGGGGTTGGGATCAGGTTTGAAGGACCGTTAGTCCAACAAGGAGGTGGAATGAGGTTTGAGGGTCCTCCTGTACCAGGAAGTGGCTTGAGAATTGAAGGGCCTCTGGGTCAAGGTGGTCCAAGATTTGAAGGTTGTCATGCTTTAAGGTTTGATGGGCAGCCAGGTCAGCCATCACTCTTGCCAAGATTTGATGGATTACATGGTCAGCCAGGTCCTAGATTTGAAAGAACTCCTGGTCAGCCAGGCCCACAGAGGTTTGATGGACCACCTGGACAGCAGGTTCAACCAAGATTTGATGGTGTACCTCAAAGATTTGATGGTCCACAACACCAGCAAGCATCAAGGTTTGATATTCCTCTTGGTCTTCAAGGCACAAGATTTGACAATCATCCTTCACAAAGGCTTGAATCAGTGTCTTTCAATCAGACTAGTCCATATAATGATCCTCCTGGCAATGCTTTTAATGCCCCGTCCCAAGGACTACAGTTCCAAAGACATGAACAAATATTTGATTCACCTCAAGGACCAAATTTTAATGGACCACATGGTCCCGGAAGCCAGAGTTTTTCAAATCCCCTTAACCGAGCTTCTGGACACTATTTTGATGAAAAAAATCTTCAGAGTTCTCAATTTGGAAACTTTGGCAATTTACCTGCTCCAATAACAGTAGGAAATATTCAGGCATCTCAACCGGTAAGTCTGTTGTAGTTCTAAATTTATGTTGTAGGCAGATAACATAACCATTTTTTAATGTTTTTAGGGTTTGAGGAAGGTTTTCAAAACTTAGTTTATTGTGTATATTGGAAAGAAGTTTTTAATGTACTCTAAAGCCCCATTTTCTAGGGAAATGGGATGAGAGTCTTTTGGGGATTAAATTTGCAATTTAAATCCAAAACTGGTTTTAGCTCTTCTGCGATCCAGAGAAATATCTCAGCCATCCTCCTCAACCCCTGTTTTTTCGTTTTTGCTTTAACACTGGTAAAGTTGTACAATTGTGTTTCATGGATCTCTGCTACATTTTAGAACTGTTGAGCCCTGATATGCTTTAAAGTAACTGCAGAGCTGATTGTTTAGACTATTTTTTGACAAGAACTTCCTTAGCCTGAGTTAAATGAAATTAAATTCTCCATGCTTTTATAGTCTGCAGTTCTCTTTTTCGTCCTCTCTTCCTACTTTTTACCCTTTTTAGTCACTCCAAACACAGGTGTTTGATATTAATGTCAACACGGCAAACTTGCTACTTGCCTTCCAAATACATTCTAGTTACCTACACATGTATAGATACCCACTGGTATTCTTTTCACTTGTTCTGCATACATTTTAAATGCATATTGAAATAACTTTAAAACAATGTTTTTGCAGTTTGTGATTAATTCAGTTCATTTTGAATGACGACTTTAGCATGTCTGCTGGAATTCTCCTGGGCTAAGTTTACTTCGTTTTCCAAATATTGACACTTTCTTACCAGGACAAATTTATAGTAGTAAGATTGCATGAAAGACAGTATGAAATACGAGATTTTTAAATTATTGATAGAAAGTCGTCTTCTGTTCATATCCAAAGGTTTGGAAAAAAAGTTGGCCTGCCTAGTTAGATTTACTCTATTATATGACCTTGAAAAAAAATGATACTATTATTGACAGATACTCTAGAATGGGACTTGGCTTACTTAGAGTTGTTCCTACATTATACAGAATTGGCGGGGTTTACAGAATTGGCGGGGTTTTTGTTACCTATACACACCACTGAAAATTCACATGGACACTGAACAAGGCTTATAAATGCATATTTACCTAGCAGCAACATGTAGAAGTCCTGCCTCTCTCTGGACTACAAATACCGCTATTTGTATGCCAGAACAGTTCTTGCTTCATGACTTTTAATTTTTAACATGTTAATTTAAAATGTTAATTTTTAACATTCCCTTTGATATCTTTTACAATCTACTTTGCAATTCAGCCGTAACTGTATCCAAAGATGATGGCCAAGCATAATGATCACCGTGAATTAAGATTGCTAATTAAAGCAATAATTTTGATATCTGTGGAAAGAGGTCAAGGGTCAAGAGTTCTGGCTTTAGTTTTGTTGCTAATTAGCCCCTAAGATTGTGTACAAGTCACATCACAGGATGTCTGTTCTTCTATTTGTAACATAAGAGAAAGCACCAACAAGGTAAAGTGACTTGTATAAGGTCACACAGCTAGTTGGTGGCTACCTTATGTTTGCATGATATCTTAACCTTTTCAAAGAAATGTCAACCCATCCTCAGTTCCTTATAACTCTGTGAAACAGATAAGGGAAGGTATTATTGTTCTTGTTTGTAGAAGACCTAGAAGTGAACTGACCCAGCCAAGTTACCTTTCTAAATCTTTATTATTGTATCAGCCAGGCCTTGCGATATCTGTGAAAATTTTTATGTGATTAGAATGTTAAAGTTTTACTTAAAACATGGAAAGGATGTTCTTAAAATCAAGGTTTATCTTAAAGGTTCTGACTGGTGTTGGTCAGCCAGTGGCTTTTGGCCAAGGACAACAATTTTTACCAGTTCATCCACAAAATCCTGGAGCATTTGTTCAGAATCCTTCAGGTATGTATTTTCTAAACTTTGTTTTTCAAAAGACAATTATTCTTCTGTTGAATACCTAACTTTGTCAATTTTACAAAATGACAATTCTGAGAGGACATAATTAATTTAGAGAAATTTAATCTGGCTAAAATGTTTTTGTCCCTTTTCTAAGTTTGTTTACGTTGTTGGTATGTACTTACACTGGCCCTGTTTACTGCTAGAGATGGTTAGCCAGGACTTGAAGACCTTAAAAAAAAGGGAAGGGAACCTACTAGGTGGAAGCTAGGATGTGGAGTGGGGGTGTGACATTTGTGTTGCTATAGAATGAAATAAAAGACATGTTGATTATTTCATATTTTGAGTTTTTGTTTTGTATGTGTGTTATGATCCAGTAAACATTTATTAAGTGAATACTGGGGAATATCACCTTATAAAGGTGATTCTTTTATGTGTTTTTATGGTCACTCAAATAGAAAAAAACTGATTTCCTATCCAGGTCACCCAATAAGCATCTTTGTTACTATGGGGTGAGGCATAACTAATACTGGATGTAAGAGCTTTAAAAATGAATTTTAGTTTTAATATGTGGTAAATGGAAAGTATATAAATTATGGTGATTTGTTATATAACTGTAAAGTTAATATATTGAGAACTAGCCTAACCAAAGAGTAGTGATACTTGCTTAAATTTCTAAATCATTAAAAAAGTCATTTTCAGAAATATGCTTTAATGTAACATTGAGTTATTCAGTTTACAGATTTAGGGAGTTTTCAAAAATTTATGAAGTAATTAGGAAATTCCTAACCAAACTCTCCTTTATGATTAGTTCTTAAATTGTGTCATCTCAAGAAATTTATTCAATTAATTTGAAAGCTTTTTATTTTTAATTTCTAGATGGACAATTAGGATCAATTTGTATTTGTTAGGTTTTTTTGTTGTCACTATAGTGAAAAGGGGAGGAAAGAATTTGGGATCTAAAGTCCAGAAGACCAGGGTTAGAATCTCTGTGCTGTCACTTTATAGGTGGGCATGGTTTAAGCAAGTATCCTCCCTGCGATTGAGTTTTTTCCTTTGTAAACAGGATACGGTACTATCAGTGTTAGCCAGGGATTTTTGTTTGTTTTAAGAGAATCAAATGAGATAGTTTATGCAAAAGTACTTTGTAACATGTAAAGTTCTATATAAATATATTTTCCTTTAGAACTCAGTTTATATTGTTGAGTAGAGGATTTGTTGTATTCAGGTTAGTGGTGTGAGATAGGGTGCAAAAACTATAAATTTTCTTTTTGCTTTTACAACCTTGGGTTACATGTGTATATACACAGGGCATAGTAGTGTCACAGAAGAAATCACATCTTATTCCTTATTCTCTTGGGTTGAAGTTCTGCTTACAAGAGATGTGAACATTATTCAGTGTGCTATATTTAGCTTCTTTCAAGGTTCTTTCTTTAATTTGAAAGTGAAAATGTCTCTTTTCCAGTAATAAATATACTCATGTTCATTTTTTCATTCAGGCGTATGTTGATCATTTACTATTGTATGCTAGGCATTGTGCTAGGATGAATTTAATAAGGTACATCCTTCAAAGAGCTTTATAGTGTAGCACATCTATTGATTTTTATTTTATTGTTTTTGGTTTAACAAACACTGTATAAAATGCCAAACACCTCAGTGCCTTACAAATATTAATTCATCCTCATAACAACTTTAGGTGGGAACTATTATTATCCTTTTACAGGCACAGCGAGCTGAGGCACAGATAAGTAACTTCATCATGTCATAAAACTAGAAAGTGGAATTTCTAGCTAGAATCCCAGTTGTCTTGTTCCACAGTTCATACTCTTGATCACTAAACTTGACTGCCCTGAGACATATGAATAGCTACTTATGCCTCTTAGATGTATAAATAGCAAATTCTAAAGCAATATAAATGTTAAATTAGTGTGTGAAATGCTATTGTAATTGGTTAACTATAGAGGTTGATTTATTCATTCAAGCATTCATTTAATGTGAATAAACATTAATTAGCCTACTGTATATAGTAGGCACTGTGGTAAGTGTAGAGTATACAATGGTTAAGGTTAAGGATTATGTGTATTGTGGGTGTAAATTGAATTTCTGCCTCAAGAGGTATTTTTAGTGATTTCAGAACTTTGTTCTGGAAGTGTAGTGAGATGCATCATAGTGACATATAAATGCATTAAAGTATTGTTTTTATAGTTGAGTTAAAGACTCACAATTATTAGAATAATGCTTAGCAAAATATGGGATTGCAATGATTCCTCACCTAGCATAACAAGATTGTTATGCTTGTCTGATTCAAGTTACTGAAGTTTTAGTAAGCCTGACACCTGTTCAGCAATAGCCTGAGCTGCTTTGCAAGGGTGGTATATGATTCAGAAAAGATCATAGGGGCAGGTGTACTCTGAATTACGTAAAATATCACTGTTTTCAGGTTAGTTTTCAACGTTTGTCCTAGAATATATTTTCACGTGGTAATGATTGTTGACCTAAAGTAAGAGTTAATTTTAGGAGCTTTTGAAATAATTAAACCGATCATTAATAAGATTTTGTTAAATTTACCATCGGTAGGACGTATCTTAAAGAAAACTTTGAAAAATGCTCAGTATAATTTCCATCTTTAAGTTGTACTTTTATTTTTAAGAGTGTTATTTTCTTTAAAGGAGCCATTCCTAAGGCATATCCTGATAATCATCTCAGTCAGGTGGATGTAAATGAATTGTTTTCAAAACTGTTAAAAACAGGAATTCTCAAATTGTCCCAGCCTGATTCAGCAACAACACGTAAGTATGGTTTTATATTTATACAAAGCTTCACTGAATTTTAGAGATGTATGATGTAATATAATGATATAAGTTATGATAAAGGTCCTTACTTAGAATAATTGAATTCTTACATATACTTTTATTTTTGATTTTTGAAAATCAAATACAATTTTTTATAATGAAATTCTTTTAAATTTTCTAAGATTGAACTATTACCCTCATAGTGGGCATTTGTTTCCATTAACAAACATTGCTGCAAATATCATGTACAGACTTTATTATTTACGTTAATTTAACTTTGGGAAATAATTTGAATATTGATAAAATTTCATGAAGATTCACTTTTAAGAGATCAGACTTAACATCACATACCAAAATAAAGAATTTTATTAGATTCCTTAGCCAATAAACTTCAGATCAGGAGCACTAAATAGACTAGGTAGATTTCTCTGTATGTTTACAACACTGTAGTGTTCCTCTGTAAAGAATACATGGAGAATGATATTGAGAAATTTGTATGTCTCTTTTCAATTGAAGAAGTAAATGAAGTTGCTGCTCAGCCTCCCCTTGAAGAGGAGGAAGATCAAAATGAAGATCAGGATGTTCCAGATCTTACTAATTTTACAATTGAAGAATTGAAACAGTATGTAATCTAATTTTAATAACAGTGGAAATTATTACTATTAGTGCTATTTCATTTTATCCTTTTACTGTTCTAAAATTTAGGAAGCCTTTTTTTTTAATGTGATAAAATATACATAATATCTTTAGGAAGGCTATTTTTAAATTGCCTTTTAAAATATTCTAATGCACAAGTACTTAGCAAAAAGGCCACCCCAAAATTTTCATTTTTTATGTGTGTTTGGTACAGAAAATATAGGAAGTTTAAGTACTAGGTATTGAACACATTTATTCATGTGTTCCTTTTTATCTTCATTTTCTCTTTATCATTTTTCTATATTGATGTTCTTACGTTTTGCATGTTCAGAAATGAGATTTTTATAGTCCAGCATTTAAAAAAAGTTTTTCAAATCTATTTTCATTTTATGAGTAATGTATGTTCATTGTGGAAAATTAGAAATAAAATCAAGAAAATAAAATTACCTATAGTTCTCACTTTACAGATAACAATTTTAACATTTGGTGTGTATCTTTTCATACTTTTCTGTTGCCTATATAAATAATTTTTTTTTGTTTGCTTTTTGAGACAAGGTCTTGCTCTGTTGCTTGGGCTAGAGTGCAGTGGTGTCGTCATAGCTCACTGCAACCTCAAACACCTGGGCGCGTGATCCTCCCGCCTCAGCCTCCTGAGTAGCTGAGACTACAGGTGTGCGCCACCACACCCAGCTCATTTTTCTGTTTTTGGTAGAGACAGGGTCTCACTCTTGCTCATGCTGGTGTCGAATTGCTGGCCTGAAGTGATCTTCCCACGTCAGCCTCCCAGAGTGCTAGGATTACAGGCATGAGGCACTGCGTGCAGCCTGTATTGCCTATATTACTTATGTAAAAAAATGTTTAAAGCAGTTTTCCAGTATATGTATTCATTATGTCCTTCTGAGTACTTTATAAAAAAAATAGCTAATGGGCTTCATTCTTTTAAAAATCAGTATTTTTTTCAAAATAATACTTTCACGTAGTTAAAGGCTTATAATAAAAGATGGCATCCCTTTTTCTTGCTACTACTCTTCACCCAACTCTGTCCCCAGAGACAACTGTTTTTAAAAAAACTCTTCATTTTTTTCTGGCATTTATCTCTTTATTTCTTAAAATATGCATATGTTTCTGTTTCTTAATTTATCACATCCAGATAAAATCTTTTGACTTTCTGAAAGTGACAGTTTAGCTCTTTTACTGTTCTACCAACTCCATGTAGTTATAAAACTAGTTTTCATTAAATCATTTAGTATTAATATGTGACTAAATATTTATTTTGTTTGCTTTAATACAAAGTATCAGTGTTCTATACTTTGCTTTATTCTATATTTTTTTTCTTGGCATTAATAACTGCTCTTTATTTACTTATTTTGTCTGTATACCTCTTTTTTCCCAAATAGGGAGCCCAGAATTTTAAGAAACTGATTATTGCTGACCACAGTTTCCCAGTGGTCTTCTAATTTTTGTTTTTAGTTGCCCATGTTATTATTATTTTGTCTTCCATACTTTTTTTTACTGTTCTTCAGACCAAAATAGAGGAGTTGAATTATTTGAAACTCCAAAGATCTAGAAAAGTGAAAGGCATGTCCACTTTAATATTGACTCCAAGCTAAGACTAGGTGAACTGCTGCCTTGTTAGCTAGCATAGGATCACTCCATTTTTAGCTAAAAGGAAATAAGTAAGTGGGTCAAGCCTATCAGTAAGAAGACAGGCTCCAATTTGAAAAAGTCACAAAAATTAAGGTAAAGAGGATCAGTGACATACTATTAATATTGATCTTTGGGTATTAGCTGGTTTCAGCCAGCTCTTGGTTTCATAAAATATGGAAAACTAAAATATTTGTAACTGTTTTTTCAAAGGCCATTAAGCCATGTTATCAACACTAAAGATTATTTTTTCTTCAAACTAGACGTTATGATAGTGTTATAAATCGACTGTACACTGGTATTCAGTGTTACTCTTGTGGAATGAGGTTTACAACATCACAGACAGATGTATATGCAGATCACTTGGACTGGCATTATCGGCAAAATAGAACAGAAAAAGATGTTAGCAGAAAAGTCACTCATAGACGGTGGTACTACAGTTTAACAGTAAGTAATCCATTTGCCTCTGAACTGTCTTTTAGGCTTAAGTCGTATCATTCTGAAAGTATATTAGTTTAAATAATTGCTGAAAGCTAACATGTAAATTTTCTGAATAAAATTTGACCTCTGGAAAATAAATAGGTTTTTTAAAAAAGGAATTTGGAAGAATAATTATTTTTAGTTGAGATCAGAGTAGTATACAAGCTTGTTCTAGCTCTAAAACTTTAAGGTTCTGTGACTTTTTTTGTAAAAAGTTGTATTTGCAGTTTATCTTGTTTAAATTAGTAGTTGTAATGAGGTAAAGGAAAATTAACATTAAGATCTTACTTGTTCATTAGTTGCTATATATTGTCTGTTGGTTATGGGGCCCAAAGAGAAGGTATAATTTTAAATAATCAATATTAGAGCATATTGTAGCAGAATGTACCATTACCTTTAAATGGCATTATATTGAAGATATGCAGTGAAAGTTTAGAAATAAATGGAAATAATATATTTAAATCAACTCCTTTCAAGGACTGGATAGAATTTGAGGAAATAGCTGATCTGGAAGAACGTGCAAAGAGCCAGTTTTTTGAAAAGGTGCATGAAGAAGTTGTGCTCAAAACTCAGGAGGCTGCTAAGGAAAAGGAGTTCCAAAGTGTACCTGCCGGACCAGCTGGAGCAGTTGAGGTAGAAGAATGTTTAAATTTTCTTTCTCTGGGAGTGTCCTTCACTTCCTTTAAGTGAGAAACACTCCTGGAGTGATAAACATATCAATCACTTTATTTATATCCCTTTTTTAATGATTATAAGATTTCTTATAAGCTCTACTCTTCAATTTTACTCTTACCATCTGGCTTTAAGTTTCATAACTGCTGTAAATAGTATCAGTGACCAACAGCAGTGGTATGTTTACTGTTTTTACCTGGAAGATTGACAGAATCCTTAAAACTTATTTTGTATCTCTATTATATATTGGGCATTACTTAAATTTGACATTCTTAAATTCCTTTCTCCACTTAATGTTTATATATTTTTACTAAATGAGTTTACATGTGTTCTATTGTATAAATTTCACTTCATATGATTCTATTTTAGAGTTGTGAAATCTGTCAAGAACAATTTGAACAATACTGGGATGAAGAAGAGGAGGAATGGCATTTAAAAAATGCTATTAGAGTAGATGGAAAGGTAATTTTCAGTTTTTATAAGGAAGTGTTAAGATTAGTATATTTTTGTTGGGGTAGCTCATTACTTTGAAAGAAGGGGGTTCTTGTTTTTTGGTTTTAATGAAAAGTATTGGACTTTAGAGTCATAGAATGTTTGATTGGAAGGGATCTTCACAACTATCTGATTCTATACTTATTTTATATATAGGAGATCACATAATTAGTTAATGATAGACCCAGAACTAGGTCTTCTGAATCTAGTTAGCTGTTGTTCTGCCTAACCACACTGTTTTGATTCTAAATTTATATTTTATCATCAAAAGTGTACTGTCTTGGAAACAAACAATGTTATGCCAAGCAAGTTTAAAGAGAAATAAATTTTTCAGATGCTTTTAAGTGTAAGGATGAAAATTTTGGTTTTATTCATTTTTGTGACTGATTTTTGTCACCTTTCCAAAGACAGCTATCTTCTGATTTAAATGTTAAAAGAAAAATCATACCAGAATAGCCCATTAGAAATGAATATGCATGTATTTACTTTTTTTCCTTTTTGCTTCAGATTTATCATCCATCATGTTATGAAGATTATCAAAATGTAAGTTCTTTTTCGTTACTGTATTTGTTCTCATTTATATTAATAAATTTTACCTGTTATTTTTTGTATCAGAGCAATATTGTTATCTTTATCTTGTTAATATATTGAGCTATTTTTATGTATCAATATAGCATTTAGGTTGTTCACTAAATATTGGTGCTAGATTGATAGGACTTGATATACATCAATATATCATTTTCTGTGACATGCAACCAATTTAAACTTGGAAATTTCTGTATCATTCCTTTCATTTTATTCACTTGAATCTTGTGATGTTTTTTACTACACCACTAGATCCAGAAAAATTTGAGGAAAACTGAAGATGAGAAGGATAATGATGGGAATAGGTTTCTAGAGCTGTGGGTAGCATTTACTGCTATATTTTTCTTACATTCAGCCATTTAATATAGGTATAATTTTTAAATGATCACATGTGAAATCTAAAAAAGAAACCAGTCTCTTGGCCTTAAAAGTTCAAATCGTTATATTTGTAACATGACCACTTTTTAAACCATATAATGGGACAAATTGACTTTAACAGTGAGTTCAAGAGGCAGTTTGAAAGATATATTCAGGTCATCAAAAAAGACTACAGTTCACTAGGATGGCTTGATGGTTTGTGGGGACTTAAAAAATCCTTAGAGTATTTGAAATTAAGATAGTAACAAAAAATACTAGGTAGGGGTTACCATCTATGTGGGGATTACGTGTAGAATCACGTCACAGCTTAGCTGTTAGCTCATTGCTAAGTACATAATGAATTATTTGATTGCCTTTATGGCATGTTTTGTGGGGAAGCAGGTATTTTACTTGCATTTGGTATGTATGTGTATGTTCCTTTGTCCATACAAAGATCTTATAATGACTAGATGTCATTTAATGTGATAATTTTGAACTTTTCGTCAGTACTCATAGGTCTTTTTCATTTTGTAGACATCTTCATTTGATTGTACACCGTCTCCCAGTAAGACACCAGTTGAAAACCCCTTGAACATTATGTTGAACATTGTCAAAAACGAATTGCAGGAACCTTGTGAAAGTCCCAAAGTTAAGGAAGAACGGATTGATACTCCACCAGCTTGTACAGAGGAAAGCATAGCAACACCCACTGAAATTAAAACAGAAAATGATACAGTTGAGTCAGTCTAAATAAAATGAGAAAGGTATGTTTTTCTTTTTTTAAAAAAGCTGCTGTCGGATGTAGAAGGTGAATAATTTTTTTATGTATATATAGACATATCTATATAAATTGTCTAGCTGAGGCAGGGCCTTCAGCTATCATTTGGTTAATAAATACATTTTAGTATTTGCATTTCCTACTGCCTGCACAGTTTCAGGTGCTTGTTGTGTGAAAGTTCTGTAGATGTGTGCAAATTTAACAAAATGAAATTGTATGTGTAAAAATGTACGATTTTCACTTGTGAAACTGTAAATTATAAATAAAAAATATTTTTGCTATTCATGGAGTGTAATATTTATGCACACCATCAAATAAAGACAGCGTTTCTGTACTTTTTATTGGGTAAAAATGGAATTGAACAGCAACCTCAACGTAAGATTTTTTTTTCTAGTAGCTTCCCATGATTAAAGAAGCAAAGTCTGAAGTTAGTTTTATCCTTCAAAAGGGGGTTGTGAGAGCACTGCAGGACTTTTCTCAAATAGAAAAGCCAGATTTAAAAATTTTTAAAAAAACAAAATAGGACATATTTGCATATATATATATTCAGCTATAGAGAACCATCTAGATGTTCATTTTTGCAAAGTATCTAATGAAGCAACTTTTATTCTTGAACATGGACACTGATGCCATCAAACAATTAACAGATATATTTAAGTACTAAAGGTGATTTTTTTTTTAAAAGACATTTTTCAAATTGTCAAATGATTTAATGCAGGTGAACATACTTCTAAGTTACAGGGGAATCTGTAAGAATGTTTATTTGAAACATGGTTAACCTTTTTCCTTTGTTGGTTTTGACTGAATTAGATGGATACCATGAGATGTTAATATTCATACATGTAATAAATAGAATGATGAAGAAACTGTTTGTATTCCTTTATTTCTTGAATGGCTTTAGAATGTGACTTTTCTTAACATCTTTCTTTCATCTCTCTGTTCTTTAAAACATGAACGTGGCTCCTGCTATGAGCCAGGTGTTCCGAGAGAGAGTGATCTTTTCTGCCATTTATTGGAGACGGGCATATAAAACACTGAGTTTTATTGAGCACTTCCTATGTGGTAGGCACTAGCAGACTTTCTACATATATTTGCTCTGATACTTACATCTTATGCTGGTAGATTGTGTCCCCAGTTTATAGTTGAAATTAAGCCACCCACTCAAAAAGTTGTACAAGAATATAAACCTAGCTTTGTCTCATTTTATTCCACACTATTTCTGCATTTTTTAAAAAAGACACCCCATAATTAATGCTAGGATAGAAACAGGCACACCAAACTACCTTAAGGTGGGTTAAAGAAGACTTTTCAGAGGTAATATTTGAGTACTGGAGGATACCTAGGAGTGGAGTCCACATTGATGGGAAGGGTATCTTTGGAGAATGAAGAGCAAATGTCAAGGCTTGAAACACTTCAAGTGTTTTCAAAAGTTTGTTTTTATAAGGCTAATACTTGGTAATTTTCAATATATTATGAAGAGCCTTCCGGGTCATGCTAAAGAGTTCGTTATTATACTGATGACCAGGGCAGCCACTAGAAATTTTAAACATAAGTGAAATCTTACCTGCATCTAAGTGTTTGTTTTTTTTTTAAGAACCAGGTGAATAAAATGTTTAAGAGATCATCATATGCTGCAGACAGGTCCAGTAACAAAACTGGTGTCCATTAGATTTGAGTTAAAAACACATATGCAATAGCTGAACTTATTAAATATACACGAACACTGCCATGGACGAACTGCGGAGGTCTTTGAATCCAAAAACGCAGGCAGAACTTTGTTGTTTTTCTGGGGGAGACCACCTGGAGCTTTTATCAAATGCTTAAAGGCTGCGGTCCCAACCCCTGGCTGAGGCCTGGTACTGGTCTGTGGCCTGTTAGGAACCATGTTGTGCATCACCACCTGACCTCCCCCAGCCCGTGGAAAAATGCTCATCTGTGAAACTTAGGAACGGGATGACAGCAGTAGTGAGCTGCAGAAGGAAGCTTCCTCTGTATTCACAGCTGCTCCCATTGCTCACATCACTGCCTGAGCTCCACTCCCACCCCCGGTCCGTGGAAAAATCGTCTTCCACGAAACTGGTCCCTGGTGCCAAAAAGGTTGGGGACTGCTGCTTAAAGGTATGGAATGTTCAAAAGGAAGGTGACATTCAAACCTACAAGTATACCAACAGTATCCACATAGAAAAGAGGGCCAAGGATGGGTCTCTGGGGAATAAAGGAAGACCTGTGGCTGGGAAGGTGAGATAGATATGCTAAAGAAAGGTGACAAAGAAAACAGGAAAATTAGCAATGGGGAAAAAAATTTCAAGGGATGGGTAGTCAGCAAATAAAAAAGTCAAGGAAATATGGCACGATTGAGAAATACTCCGTTAACCTAAGAACAGCTTAGTATGGATGCCAATGCCTGGTGCAGTGGGTAGTGTGTATGAGAGGTAACAAAATATTAAGAACTGTTTTATGAAATTTAACTGTAGAGATAAAATTGTAATTAGAATGAGACAAATAGACATCAGCCTGTATATACATAAGGAGCTCTGTGGAGAGAGAGGGTGCAGACAGAGATGATTGATAGCATCAGTTTCAGAGCTGGAATGAGACAGTATCAGTGGTACAGGAGGGATTAGCTTTCTCGAAGATGGTTAGTGGTATTTATTGTTGGAATTGAGAGTTCAATTCTTATTTTCTCTTTGAGGAAGGAGGCCAGAGGTGAAGTAGTGACTTAGATCTATCAGTCCCAAATTTGCACCAGAATCACTTTATGGTGAAAGTTAAGACATTCTCAATCTCTGGGGGGGCATCTCATGTAGTTGATTCTCACCTAGGGCACCTCTATTTTAAGAAGTTCCAGTTGATTCTAATGAACAGCCAGATCTGGTAACTAATCTAGAAATCAACTTTAGCTTTGAGCTTCAAAAGATGCAAAAGTAATAGTCAACACATAGCACTGGGAGCTAGAGCTAGTAATCCAACACTGTAAAATGCAGCAGGGAAAGCTAAAGGAAGCTCCACAGAAGAGGGAATATTGTCTTTTCAACTAAGAGTTGAAGTTTGTGATAACAGAGGAAAGGAATATTCTGTGTTTCCTAAAATCCAGAGATTTCATTAAGTTTATAAAGATTTTTTGTGAGACTGGATCTTGCTATGTTGCCTAAGTTGGTCTTGAACTCCTGGGCTTAAGCCATCCTTCTCACTCAAGCTTCCTGAGTAGCTGAGACTACAGGCACATGCCACCATGCCCAGCTCAGATTTCATTAAGTTTATACCCTCCTGGTTTAAACATAATTTTCTTACTTAAAACTGCCAACTTTGATGTTTTGGAAAAAATAAAGCAATCTCATTGTAATTTAGCTAAAAATGTAAGAAGCTTTGGGAAGAAAAATAGGACTTAATTATATATAAAATTTTTAAAAATTCTCATGTTAATAGTTTAGCCTAAAGTAGAGAATTCTACATTCTAGTTATGTTTTTCTGTATGGCTGGCCTTACATACTATTTAGTGCCAAGTAAATACCCTAACAAAGGTTTATACAAAATATTTGGGAAAATCTAGGAAGTATCTAACCATCCCTGCAAGTGGAAAGATGTAACTGTCGGGGTAGAAATGGAAAATCAGGAGGCTACTGTTAAAGGTCTGAACTTCAGTTGAAGTGGGAAGTTTTCTCCTAATCCTAAATGGGGTCTGCTCAGAGAGATAATGGGCACTTTGTTGAGTAGGTGGGGAAGAGTAAGCTAAATAAAGAGCCAGAAGGTACCCATGGAATAACCCAGTGAGGATTTCGGGGTGGGCACCAAAGGGAGAGCAAGAATGCCTGGGAAGCAAGTGAAGAGGGCACATGAGCAAAAAGAAGTAGAGAATGGTTACCAAAACCCACTTAACTGTTTTTGCCTGGAGCACCCTGCTCCCTCCTTTGAAATTAATGCAAAGAGCTAACTTATGGGGCACACCCTACTTTATCATTCCACTTTAGGAGTGGAGAACTAGCCATTTCCAGTAATTGGAACCATAGCCGCCTACTCACAAAGGGATCCGATTTTCTGGAATGTAGAAATGCCCATTCCAGCATGTTCTCAACCTTGTTTCAGCTGAGAAACTTCCTTCATAGTCAGTCACTTACCTTGAAATCCTGTGCAATCTGTTTTTCGTATCTTGATTATTTTATTAAAACTGCTCTAAGTATTATCAATGACTCCTTGCCAAACCAGTGAACTTTTCTTTCTCAGCCTCTTAATCTCTCCTGTACTACATATTCTTCCTTAAAACTGTCTTCTTTTGCTTTATGTGACAGTACAAGTTTTTCTGTGCTTCTATATTTTTACTTAGGAAGGATTACAACATTTTTTAAACCATATACTACAAGTATAAAAAATAAAGTCTCCTTTCATACCCTCTCTTTCTTGCTCTATAAAGCAAGAACCACTGAGTTAATACTTTAGATTCTTTCCAAACTTAAAAAGAAATATTACAAAGTAATTTTCAAAATTAAATGGGATCACATATTGTTTTGCACCTTTTTCATTGCCTATATCTTACAACTCTTTCCATGTTGATTAATGCATGTAGATCTACATTCCTACCACTGTGTAACATTTTGTATTATAAATGTAGCATAGCCATTCTTTTACTGATGGATATTCAAATTTCTAATTATTTGTAATTACAAAGTGCTATGATGACCACCATAGTACATATATCTGAGCAAGTCATTTTGAAGACTTTACAACCAGGTAGTTGATTCATGGTAATAAGTATTTTGACAGGGTTAAGGTTGTTAGGGTTATACTAGCTTCATAGTTGGGAAACATTCCATCTTTCTCTATGCTTTGTTCCTGGTGACATTTGTGGAGGACAGACTACCTTTGTTTGGACTATTTTTTTTTGGTTTTTGAGACAAAGTCTTGCTCCGTCACTGGGGCTAGAGTGCAGTAGCATTATCATAGCTCAAATTCTTGGGCTCAAGCGATCCTCCTACTTCAGTCTCCCGAGTAGCTGGGACTACAGGTGTGTGCCACCAAGCTTGGCTAATTTTTCTATTTTTTGCAGAGACAGGGTCTCGGATGCTCTTGCTCAGGCTGGTCTCGAACTCCTGGCCTAAGTAATCCTCCTGCCTTGGCCTCCCAGAGTGCTAGGATTACAGGTGTGAACCACCACACCCGGCCAGGACATTC
Organism: Avahi laniger; assembly: GCA_963575035.1. NCBI lineage: Eukaryota > Metazoa > Chordata > Mammalia > Primates > Indriidae > Avahi > Avahi laniger. The sequence goes on along the minus strand of CAUYSK010042689.1, from coordinate 29,150 downwards.
TTTTATAATTATCAGTTTATTAAGTTCTAACTCTTGAGCCAATTTTTTGAAATTTGTATTTTCCAAGTCAATTTTCAAGATTATTAGTAAAGGTTGATCATCATAAATCTGAAAATCCTAAATGCTCCAAAATACGAAACTTTTTCAGTGCTGACATGATGCCACAAGTAAAAAATTCCACATATAAATACTTAACAAAACTTTGTTTCATGCACAAAATAACTTAAAATATTATATAAAATGACCTTTAGGCTATACATATAAGGCGTATATAAAACAAATGAATTTCGTGTTTAGACTTGGGTCCCGTCTCCAAGATATCTCATTATGTATATGCAAATATTCCAAAATCCCAAAAAATCTGAAACCTGAAGCACTTCTGGTCCTAAGCATTTCGGAAAAGGGATACTTAACCTGTATAAAGTTACACAAAATAATTCACTTCTGATTTTCAAAGTCTCCTTCGTATCTGAAATGTTCCCTTTGTTTCTACTGTTTTTTCCCCTTTTCTTCCTCAGATTTGCTAAGAGTGTCTATTTATTGTTCTTTTCCAACACCAGCTATTACTATGATCAATTTTATTTTCTATTTCATGAATTTCTACTTTCATCTTTAATTTCTTTTATTTTTGGAGATTTTACTTTTTCTGCTTCTTTGCTACCTGTTTCTGTTTCCTTTTCTGATCCTTCCTGCCAGGTGTGTATACTTTAAGGATTTGTAATGTGCTGCCTCAGTCCCTGAGTTTATCCACTCCACACTGCAGAGCAAAAAATAAACCCTTTACCATTATATAAGTGACTACAAACATTGCAATAACTTGGAGTCAGTTATAGTAGGTTCCAATTCCTCAACTCCTACTTATGTAATCTTGGTCAAATCTGAGCTGTTTCTTCATCTGTAAAAATAAAAATAACAATACAGATTAAGTTTGAAACTATTTGCAAATCACTTAGCATAGAAACTGATCCACATTAATAACTCAATAAATGTCTGGTAGGCAAAAGGCCTCAGTTGTCCCATTTCTAAAAATGAGGGGAATGGGATGACTAATCTCAAATTCCCTTCTAATGTGAAAAACTTTATTTTCAGCCTGTCTGTTCATCCACCTGACAGTCAACTCATCAATCTACCCACTCACTCATACAACAGTTACTAAGCCCCTCCCTTAAACTAAATATTCTAGATGTTAGGAATCCCAAGATGAGTAAGATACAGTCCATACCTTCCAGAAGCTCAGAGTCCTTGGGAGGTGGGGGTGAGGAAAGATAGTTAAATAGATAATTACAATACAATATGATAAATGATCTAATAAAGGCTGTGGAAATTCAGAGACTTTGAGGAACATGTGCAGCAAAATCAATGACCTAGGTTGGAATCCTACTTGGGTGTTTACTACTTACCAGCTGTGTAGCCTCAGGCAATTAACTTTTTTGTGCCTCATTTCACTATCTGTAAAAAGGAAAAGTAATACTTATTCTGGAGGTTATAAAAAGAATTGAATAAGAAAACTAATACAGTACCTAGTACAGTGCCAGACTTATGAACTTAACAAAATGGTGGTTATTAATATTATAGAAGACTACGGAAGTTAAAGGCAATTTACTGTACCTCAAGAGAGGAGAGGTAGGTAGGGTCAGGAGAATTTCCCAAACATGTTCACAGAAAAAAAATAGGGGAGCAGGGTAGCTTCCTGATAAAAGGAACAGCACACACAAAGGCAGACATATGAAAAAGTACGGTATGTGTCCAGAACCCCAGTTCATTATTCCTGAATAGAGAAGATAATGTGTGGAAAGGCAATATGGATGGAAAAAACGGACTGAGAGGGGAATCAAAGTGGCTGACGCCCTTGGAGGGCGTATTCTCAGCTGCTAGTACAAAATCTGACTCATGTTTGCAACAAATAGTAAATGGAAGAATTCATTCCTATTGTTAAGCAACAGGGTTGAAGAGAAAGATTTGGGCCAAACTGCTGAAAGTATACATGTTACAGTGAAAGGAACCTTGAATTTGGAGTCAGGGGCAGTCTTCTGACTAGTGGCCTGTGCTTCGACACTGGCTTTACAACTTACCTGCTATCTGGCCTCATTAATATCTTGAGCCTATAAAATGAGGATAACACTTAACAAACGATTATCAAAGAGCCTCACACTAGTACTCACTGGCAGCGGCTGCAGCTCCTAACTTCTCCTTTAGTTTTTTTTTTTTTTAATCACCCTTGTCAAATGATAGGGTAGGAGCAGATTTTCTTCCAACCAGTACTGAAAAAGTATACTAGGGTTTGCTCAAGGACGAAAAGGCCCCGCCCGGCCCGCGCCACACAGGTCACGTACGCAGACTGCAGTCCTGAGGCCTCCACTTGGGTCGCTGAGCGATGGAGGGCGCGATCGATGACAGGCTATTCCAGAGACGGGCCTTGATAGGCTCGTGTGAGGCCGAGCAGAATTCACCGAAAACCAGTCCGTACCAGCGCCCAATTGCTCTAGAGGGGACAGCCTTAAAAAAGGTGAAAGAAAGGAAGCCGGAAATGGCGTGAAGCCGCGAGGAACCGGAAATGACCGCAACACGCCGGAAGTTTACTCGTTTCCAAGGCGACGGCTTATTCGCCACACCACCTGCTGGCCGGAGCCGGGAGGCTGGAAAGCGACTCGGGGAGGGTCCCAGCTGAAGGCGGCCGCCGCCACAGCGACTCGCGGGAAGTAGCAAACGAAGACGGCGGCCGCCACACTAGCCACCGCGTGTGGAGGATAAACGGCCGAGAAGGCCATCGCAGCGCCGACTCAAGGGAAAGAGTTAGTGAAGACCAGGACTTTCGTTGCAGCGATGACGGAGAAAGAAAACGTGAAGACGGAGACCGCTGCTCCAGCGTCTCCGCGGGAAGAGTAAGTGAAGACGCCGGCTTTTCCCGCAGTGACTCGAGAAGGGTCAGTGAAGACCTAGGCCACCAGCGCAGTGTCTCTCGGGAGAGAGTTAGAGGAGACAGTGGCCACCGTCACAGCAGCTCTTGGGAGAGAGTAAGGGGAGACCGCGACGTGAATTTAAGTATAGTCGGCGGCCGCCAAACTAGCCACTCTAGGGGAACAGTCAGAGAAGATCGTGGTTTCTGCCTCAGTGGTACTTGGGAGAGAGTCCGTGAAGTCTGGGGCCCTCGAACCAGTGGCTGCGGGGAGAGAGGCTCTTGGGACGGGGGGAGTGTCGATGGCGGCCATAGCCTCAGTAGTTTTTGGGAGGGAGTAAGTGAAGACCGCGGCTACGCAGCCAGCGATTCCTCCGGGGTGAGCGTCAGTGAAGACGCCAGCCGCCGACTCAGTGGCTTCTGGGAGAGAGACAGTGAAGACGAAGGTCCCCGCTGCGGGGGCTCCTCGGAGAGAGCAAGGGAGGATCGTGGCCCCAGTCCTAGCGACGACGACGAAGAAGGCCGCTGTCGCTCCACTGGCTCGTGGGTGAGAGCAAGTGAAGACCGTCGCAGCAGCAGGGGCCTGGGCTCAACTCCTCCCCAGAGTCGAGGAGGCTGCACTATGCCCGGGGTGGCCAATTCAGGCCCCTCAACTTCCTCTAGGGAGACTGCAAACTCGTGTGAGTCAGACTATTTTGTTGGCCCTTATCTCTGCCACCCTGCTTTTCTCACTTCAGGCCACATCAGCCATAACCCTTTCTGACATTTCCCTTTCTCAGCTGTCACTCCTCCCTTTTCCTTCAATCTATTTTCAGTGGATCCCAAAGGCGTTTACTTGTCCCCCATCTTCCCTCTTCCGTCATTTCAGCTTTCTTCCCTTTCTTTCCATCTGCACAGTCCTCTGAGACTTATTATAAGTTTTTTATTTTATTTATTTATTTATTTTAGACAGTTTCGTTTTGTCGTTCCGGCCGGAGTGCAGCGGCCTCATCGTAGCTCACAGCAACCTCAAACTCCTGGGCTCAAGTGATCCTCCTGCCACAGCCTCCTGAATAGCTGGGACTACAGGCGCTCACCACCACACCGGCTAATTTTTTCTGTTTTTAGTAGAGACAGAGTCTCGCTCTTGCTTAGGCTGGTATCGAACTCCTGACCTCAAGGGATTCTCCTGACTCGGTCTCCGAGAGTGCTAGGATTACAGCGGTGAGCCACCGCACCCGGCCTCTTTTAAATTCTTACTTGGCTTCAATGAAGCATTTGACCCTGTGGAGATGACAGATTAGACTTATCTAGTTTTCTTCTTTCCACTCTATTGAGTCTCTCTTTCCTTTGATGACTTCTTTTCATCTGCCCTCTCCTTAAATGTTGCTTTTTTTCCCTTGATGGTGCCATCATTGGTCCTCTTTTTTTTGTCAGGTACTATCACTTCAACCCTATTGATGACCCCCAAATCTATGTTATTCATTCAGCCATCCAGTAAATATTTATTGAGTGCTACCATGTGCTATGTCTTAAGGAAATATCTGTAAATAAGACAGGTACATCCTTACCTTTTAATGGGCAAGATAAATACTGAGCAAATAATAACTAGTGCGATGGGTGTTACGAAGGACAGTAGAGTGCCATTGGTTCCAGTATAGATTGAGTATGGAGGTCAGAAAAAGCTTTTTTTTTAATACTGAGACACTCCTAACACTGATACCTGAATTCCACATCTCTCCTCTGACTGAGCTGCAGACTTATATACAGGTTTTCCTTCTGGAAATCTTCCTTGGGCACCTCAAGATCAGCATATCCAAAATGTAATTTTGTAGCCATACATGGTCTCTGTCCTTCAGTGTTTGCTGTCTTTGTTAATGGCATCACAGCACTTAGGTGACTAAGCCAGACACCTTGGAGTTATTCCTTTACTCTTCCCTTATTTCACCCACCGTATCCATCCCAAATCAGTTTATCCAATTTCCATTAGTTTTGGTTGAATCTGTCTCCTTTCCTGTTCCCACTGCCGCTATCTTAATGGAGAGTCTCAACTTTTCTGATCTAGACTATTGCAGCCATCTTCTTATATGGTCTTCCTGACTCTCTAGTCTTGTCTTTTTGCTCCCAGTCAATACATTTCCCTCCCAGCATCCAGCTATGCAATTTCAGCATTACAAATCTGATCATTGTAATTATTCTGTTTAAAATCCCTCAGTGATTCTCTACTGTCTGCTCAAGATAAAGTTTTTTTTTTTACAAGTTCCACCATAGTCTGTTTCTTGTCTAGTTCTAGCCTCTTCTTCCACTTTATGCTGTAGCAATAGAAAAATTTTTTTGTTGTTTCTTGACCACATCCTATTTTTCGTGCTGTCTAGTTGGCCTCTCACTGCTCTTGCTTTACCTGGCAATCTCCTGTGAATCCTTGAAGATTCACCGTAGCTGTTACTTTCCCCAGGAATCCTTTTCTGTTCCCCTCTTACCGTAGCTAAATTAGAAGTCATCTGTGCTTCCATAATTCTTACGAATATTTCTGTCACAACTCTTATCACATTATTTTATAATTTATTTGTATGTTCTTTACTAATCTGTGAGTTCCTTGAGGGTAGACACTAAGTCTTCATCTTTTTATCCTTATAGTAGACACCAAATTCATGTCGGGTGGATGAGTGGGTGGATGAATTAATGAATTGGGATGGAATGTGGTGAGAAAAAAGGCCATGAAATTAGATGGAGCCAAATTATGAGGGAGAATATACTGTCATACTGAGAGTTTGGATTTTGCCCTGTAGACCAGCATTGGCGAACCAGTAGCAGTTTGGAATAGGGGCATGAAGTGATCAGGTTAGTTTCCCTGTTTAAAATGGATTAGAGTGTCCCTGTGTAAAATGTGTTAGACTAGGTATAACATCATTTGTAGGTCTTGCTGTACTAGTTTAAAGGAGAAAAATGAAGGTCTGGCCTAGGGGATTAGCATCATTAAACATTTATTAAATGTTTGTGTGTGTGTATGGGTGTGTGTCTACACCTCCCCTGCTCTCTTTCCCTAATGCATATACTTTAATTGTTCTTTAGGGCGTTGCTCAAGTGTTCCTCTTCCTCTGTGATCTCTTTGATTTCTCCTCCTCCTTAATTTTACCTGTACTCTCTGAGGTCATTGCTATAAGGTTTTTGTTCTCATTGTATTTATCTAAAGATATTTTAAAGTGTTGGTAGAAGGAAAGTGTATTAATATAAATCTATGTTTATTTTCCATCATGTTATTATAATTATATAATGTTATTATAATATATTATAATGGCACATGGTAGATGTTCAGAAAGGATTTTTGAGTACAACATATAGCGTTTTGCTAACAGTTGGTATAAGATACAATTCAGATATGATTCCAGTGTAAGACATGGTGCTAGCTCTTAAGAAATTAGCATTCTGATTATGGAGAAGAGGACATATAGTTAAATAAATAGTAGTACAAGGTTGCATAGATTATTTGCCAGAAATGTTGGTGAGTTGTTTTCAGAACAACTTGACGTCCAGAATCATGCATTTTTTTTGGTTTGTTTTGTTTAGGGAGTGCTTCAGTTGAACTATTTACTCCTTCTTCCTCCTCTACTAACTATCTGTTCATGCTTAGATACCTTTATTTGCCTCTGGTTCACAATACACATTAAAATGTTTCACATATAGTGGGCCTGGAAAATTGTGACTTGTCCTTACTTTCTTAGTATAAGACATATGAGTTAGAAAGATAGGAAAAATATTCATAAAATGTATCTGCATATGTCAGCTAAGGCTCTCAGAAAGTCTTTTTCACTAGGGAGGCCTTTGTTGGGGAGAACACACTGGGCATATTTCAGAATGGTTACTTTCTCCCTCCCCCTGCCAAAGACATGGGGTGATTTTTCTTGACTTCACAGTGATAGTCTGGTAGGGGTTTCTGAAAGTAAAAATTGATGAAAGTGTAAGGACTTCCTATGACAGTGGCTGTTAAGAGTTTCTCATTCTTAGGCTAGTATATACTCAGCTTCTGGCAAGTCATCAAAATTGCCATTTAAGTACTTCTACCAGTTTATGGTTCCAGCAACTTCTGCTCCAGATAAGCTGAACTTGACAGTATTTCTCTGTATCTGTTTGTCTCTAGGTTTGGAGTGGCAGTTTGCCCTGAGACCTCAGTTCTCTGATGGGTCCAAGAAAAGCTGTTGATTTTCAGTTTATTCAGTTTTTTCCCTATATAAGGGCAGGACAATCTCCATGCTCTTTACATGTCAGAGCTGAAACTGGAAGTCTGATTAAGATACTAATCACAAACCTCTTTGTAGCAAATTATTTAGAAAGCCAAAATCATATTGTGCTTTCTGTTGGATCGTTGTTTTAGTTTTTTTTTCTTTCATACTTTTGTAGCACATTTTAAGCAATTTGATTTTTCAATAGGTACCAGGAAGAAGGTGCATTTTGGCAGCATACATGATGCAGTAAGAGCTGGAGATGTAAAGCAGCTTTCAGAAATAGTGGAACGTGGAGCCAGTATTAATGAAGTTGACGTTCTTCATAAATTTAGCCCTTTACATTGGGCAGCACATTCTGGAAGTTTGGAGGTAAGAGGCTATACATATTATTAAACCGAGGTAAGTTTACAGCTGTAGCAGTTTTGTAAATTTAGTGAACAGGACTGAGACCTTATGTTACATACTGCAAATAGTTTCTTTTTAGTCCAATGCAGTTTAATATTTGGGTATTCTACTTTGCTAGGGCTTTATAAAAAATTGCCCCAAAACTTTGATTCATAAAATAACCATTTATTTATACTCATGAGTGAACCAGGAATTTGAATCCCAGAGACAGCTTATCTCTGCTTCATGATGTTTGGGGCTTCAGCTAGAAGATTCAAAAACTGGTGCTAGAATCTTCTGAATGCTCGTTCACTAAGATGTCTGGTGGTTGATGCTGTTTGTGGACTGAGCACCTTAATACTTTTCCATGTGGGCTTATTTGTGAGGTCTCTCCACATGGGCTAGTTTATATTTTCTCACAATATGGTGGGTGGGTTCCAGAGACAAGCATAGAGGATAACTTGTGGAGGATAACATAACGAATACCTATCCTGACATTTTTGCTATAGTTGCTTCAGATATTTAGAAAAGAGATGGAATATTTCAGATCGAAGTCCCCGAGTACCCCTCTCAGGTGTCATTCCTCTTCTTCCAACTCTAGAGATAACTATTACCCTGATTTTGGTGCTTATTATTCCCATCTATGCTTTACACTGTTATTACATATGATTATATAATTATTTTGAATGATATTATACTTTATATAAATGACATCACATTATGTATATCATTCTGGAGCTTGCTTTTTTTGTTCAACAATTTGTTTTTGTCTTTTAACCATGAGGTTGCATGTATGCACTCTAGGTCATTTCTTTCAGCCCTGTTGTAATAGTCTGTTCTTAGACTGATATCAGAATTCATCCATTTTTCTATTAATGGATATTTAGTTGGTTTCAATTTTTAGCTAGTACAAACTGCTTCGTGAATATTTTTATGCAAATCTTCTTAGTCCTGTGCTGTGTACAAGACCAACTGGAATTTTTCTCATGATTCAAGGTTGTGTATGTGGGGCCTTATTTTAGCTACTACATTTCCCTAGTCTGTAGGCCGCAGTAGGTCTGTTCACAATGCAGTCTCTCTTTTTCACCCCTGCCACATACGCAGACTATTTTCTATGAATATGGCTACTCTGTGTGATTTCTTCATTGTTTGGACTTCTCTGCTTTTTGTAACCAAATCTGGTCCAGAGAGTCTTCCTCTACCAGTCTCTATGCCTCACTTGTACTGTCGTAAACATGGGATTTCCACTTTGGCCTTTCAGTGGATCCCTCTCATTTGGGAGACATGTACCTTGATGGCTCTTTGGGAGCTTGTAGCCCTGGGTAGGTGTTCTCTCTGCTCTTTCCTCCCACCTCCCAGTTTGATCTGCACTTTGGCAGCTTTTTCATTTGTTTGGTGATTTGAGTTACAGGTGTTTACTAGTTTCATCAAAGTTGGAGTTTTCTTTCTTTGTTTCTTGCTGTTTGCTTTTGGGTGATTTTAGAAGAGGAAAGTACTGATTTTACTCTGCCGTATCCAAATAAGACATCTTAATATATCGTTTATTTCATCTTTCCTGGTACCCTTTCAGCCTCTCTGATTACTCTCACTTGATCTTTGGTTAAGTTACCCTTCCTACTCTGTAAATATAGGTATTCTTTACATTTCTGCCATTGGCCTTCTCTCTCATACTTTATACTCTTTCTCTTTAGGCAGTGTTTTAGACTTCCGTGGCTTTATTACTTATACATAATTAATATATTTGCCTTCTTTCCTGACTTTTGGATTATGTATTAGGTGCTTGATCAATAGCTCTTACGTATCTGACTGGCATCTCAAATTTAATTGGTCTAAAACTAAAACCATTATTCTTTTCCCTCCCTGTCGTAGTTTTCCAGGGTAATAATCTTTCAGTCATTATTGAGTTATTGCAATATTTCACAAAAGCAAAACTAAATTATCAACATTTGTCTAGATGAAAGTACATTTCATGATACACATTGATGCAGTGAGAATTTTTCATTAGGTCAGTTCATTCTGCTCCATCTTTGTCTCCTGAATTTATTTGTCCTCTCCATCCTACAGCCATTGCCTTAGATCTAATTGATTTCCTTCATTTTTGTCTTGTCTACCTATAGTCCATATTCTATGTGCAAAGCTATCTGTATATAACTAAAATCTATATTACTTAAAATCCCCTTAAAACCCTGTAGGGACTCTCTGTCCCCTAAAGGATAAAGTTCAGCCATTTAACTTGACAGACTTCTCTCTCCAACCTCATGTCCCATCATAAATGTTTTATACTATAGTGCTGGTGACTACTATCATTTCCCAAACTAGTCTACTTTTAATATTATCATAGACTTTGCACATGCTGTTTCATCTACCTGGTCTCACCTTTTCCCAGTGGTTACATGGTTGAAACCCAGGTCAGGCAGCACTCACTTGGTAAAGCCTTATGTGTTTCCCCTCTCAATATTTCCCAGCTAGCTACTGACTCTTTAGTGCTACCCCTAAATCTCACACATTTAAAAAAATTTTAATAGATATAGGGGTACAAATGGTTTTTAGTTACGTGGATGAATTATATAGTGGTGAATTCTGGGCTTTTAGCATACCCATCACCTAAATAGTGTACATTGTACCCAGTAGGTAGTTTTTCATCCCTCAGTCCCCTTTCTACCCTCCCGCTTCTGAGTCTCCCATCATTATACTTTCCATGTGAGAGAGTGTATGTGTGTGTGTGTTGGGGGTGGGGGCAGGTGGAGGGGACAGTGTAGTAGTTCTGAATAAGGCTAGGACCCAGTTCAGGGACACCTGATGATGTTAAAAAAAAAATGACCCTGTATGATTCTGTATGTCCCTGCATCCCTACAGCTTAGCTCCCACCTATAAGTGAGAACATGTGGTTAAATCTTATACATTTTAAAAATTCTATTTATTGAATTGTATTCTTTATTAGATTTTAAGCTCTTTGAAGGTAGCATTTGGGTCTTATTCATCTTTTTTCCATGACACCTACCATAGTGTCTGGCATATTGGAGTCACATCATAGGTTCTCAATGAATGTTGTATTGCTGAATTTGTTGAATTAAATTTATATTTATATTTTTAGCGTCTGGCACAGTACATAGCAGATGTTCAATAAATGTTTGTTGAATTTTAGCAACAATCAATGTAAACCAAAAGATTTTGGTGCCTTTCTCCATTCCCACTTAAGGATCATTTCCTAAATCTCTACTTGAACACTACATTAACACTTTTTTGTTTTTGAGGTAGAGTCTTGTTCTGTTGCCTGGACTAGTGTGCCATGGCATCAGCCAAGCTCACAGCAACCTCAAAGTCCTGGGCTCGAGCGATCCTCCAGCCTCAGCCTCCCCAGTAGCGGGGACTACAGGCATGTGCCACCACGTCCAGCTAAGTTTTTCTATTTTTAGTTGCCCAGCTAATTTCTTTCTATTTTTGTAGAGACAGGGGTCTTGCTCTTGCTGAGGCTGGTCTCGAACTCCTGACCTTAAGTGATCCTCCTCCCAGAGTGCTAGGATTACAGGCATGAGTCACCACGCCCAACCTACATTAACGCTTTTATATTTTGTTATCCTTTCTGAAGTTTCTTAAGACTTGTGGTACTTACATGTTGGTGGTATGAAATAATCACTAAACTAACAATTGATGAAAACTATGCTTTATTAGACTTCATTTTTTCAGATGAAATCTGCTATTGAGCCCCTGTAGTGACCTTTTCATTTCAAATATACTTTTCAACTCCAAAATTTCCCTTTGGTTCTTTTGTAATTTTTATGTCTTTATCTGTATTTTCTATTCGATGAATCATTGTCATCATACTTTCCTTTGATTTTTTAAACATAGTTTCCTTTAGTTTTCTGAATGTATTTATAATAGTTTCTTTGAAGTCTTGCCAGTCCAGTATCTGGGTGCCCTCAGAAACTGTTTCTTTTGATTATTTTTGTCCCGTATGTATTGGTTACACATTTTTTATTTTCTTTGTGTGTCCGTACTTTTTAGTTTGACCTGACATTTTGTAAACTGGACATTTTATGTAATGTATTGTAGCAACTCTGTATTCTGATCATTTTCCCCTTACCTCTACCTAGGAGTGGTTATTGCTGTTTGTTTTTTTAGTGGCATTCTTGGACTAATTATGTAGAATCTGTTTCCTGTACATTGTGTGGCCACTGATGTCTCTGTTCACCTTTTTTTTTTTTTTAATTCTTGTTTTTATTTTTAAGCCTGACTTGTCAAGGGCCACTCCTAGGTCAGCATACCTTAGTGGTCAGCTAGTGATTGGTCAGAGGTTGTGCTTAAATACCTTGAGCCAGTAAGGATTCCATCTTTTACCCATGGGTCCGTGTGTGGCTTGGGGAATGTTTCCAAAGTGGTTAACAAGTCAACCTGATATGTTTTTTAAAATGTGTTTGCAAGGCTTCATGCTTAATTAGACAGGGATGACTAGCCAACTTAGGCCTCCTTTAGTCTTTCCTGAATGTGAGAGACCTTGTACATGCATACAAACTTTTGGATCAAAAGAAATAGGTAGAATCTTAGCAAGGCCCACTTTGGCTACCTCATTTCTTGGTTTTCTTATTAATTTTGGGGGGTGGCTTTTAGTTTTATTGCTTGTTCCAACCAAATATCATGACATTAGGCTAGCTCTGATGTTGACTTTCCCAGAACATTGGCTACTGAGATCAGAATTGTTTTTGACAAGGTTCCTGGATATACAATTTTTTATGTTCCAAATAAAGTCAATCTCTATGGCAGGGCAATGGAGATGTCCATTGGAGCAGAACTTTTGTCCTATGGAGTTTGAGGTAGGGATAGGTATAGCCCAAGGCTAAAATATCACAGACTTCCCCTGTTCTTACTGAGATTCAGTAGATTTTCTTTAATAAATACTTTGTATTTTGTTCTATGCCTTTGGCCAATTTCCAGAATCTTTAAATGGTTGTTTTGACAACTTTGTCTAGTTTTGAAATTGTTTTCTCTGGGACACTGAAGTTATTCTTTTTTCCTTTCTTTCTTTTTTTTTTTTTAAGACAGGGTCGTGCTCTATCGGCCTGGCTGGAGTGCATTGGCATGATCATAGCTCACTCAAACTCACAATCCTCCTGCCCCAGCCTCTCCAATAGCTGAGATTACAGGCATGATTCACCACACTGCACCTGTTTTTTCCTATATCTTGTACCCTTGTTTACTTATGATGCTTCTCGTGCTACAATGGAGATTTCATGATAATAGACTAAATTTAAAAAAGACATAAAAATGTTTAGAAATCTGCCTTATCACTTGTTAACATTCTTATTTTCTTAGTGTCTTCATTGGCTGCTCTGGCATGGAGCTGATATCACACAAGTAACTACAAGAGGTTGGACAGCAGCTCACATAGCTGCAATCAGGGGTCAGGATGCTTGTATGCAGGTAACAATAACTTGGGTTTACTTTTTTTTTTCCCAAGGTTCTGCAATCAGCAATAATAATGATTACATTTTTAAAATTCAGTAAGTTCAATTACTTTAGCATAAGTCTGTTGGGCTACTGCTATTATTCTAATTATTTGATCCAATGCATTTAGTTATATGTTCTAAACAAGAACTTACTGGATTCCACAACTCAGATGACTCAGATATTTGGATACCAATTGTTCATTCAAAAAAAATGATATGAGACTAGATATTCTTCTGTCTCTGAAGTAGTTGGCTATCTATTTGGGTGGTTTTGAGAGATGTCACAGTGATGCCCAGATCATCTTCTTTATAGCTTGCTGCTATAGTTCATATGTTTGTGTCCTCCAAAATAAATAGGTTGAAATCTTAACACCCAAGGTGATGGATGGTACTAGGAAGTGGGGACTTTTGGGAGGTGATTAGGTTATGAGTGCTTTCCCCTCATGAATGGGATTAATGCCATTATCAGAGACTCAAGAGAACTAGCTAGCCCCTTTACCATATGAGAATTCAGTGAGAAGGCTCCATCTATGCAGAATGGGCTCTCATCAGACACAGAGTCTGCCAGCACCTTGTTCTTGGACTTACCAGCCTCCAGAACTGTGAGAAATCAATTTCTGTTGTTTTTAAACTACCCAGGTTATGGTATTTTGTTATAGTAGCCCAAGCAGACTAAGACATTTGCCATGCCTAAAATTATTTATTTAATATGTTTCCTGGCCAGGGTAACACATTAGTATATGGTGGGATCCAGTTTATTAGAGTAACTAGATTTAATCAGTGTGCTGAAATAGACTGGAATTTGTAAGAATAAAGAATTGTGTAAACAAACTGTCTCTGCCTATAAGAAGCCTGAGATTCTGTTTGAAATGACAGGAACTCTACTTAGTGAGTTATAAAACAATACAAAGCAAAGTGTATGATTAAAGTTTTAATGAAAAGTATAGATGAAAAGAATTATAGAACTTGGAGGTAGAAGAATCATAAATGGAGGAAATAAAACATCAGCTAAGCCCAAAAGAATGGGTTGATTTTAAAGAGATAAGTAGTAAGAAAGCATTTTACGTGAGAAATATGTTAGGAACAAATAAAAAGAATGATTATTATTTATTGAGCATGTATTATGTGCCAATCACAGTCTCCCATGTATCATGTCATTTAACACAACAAATCTATGAGTTCCCTTTTTATAGATTAGGAAACAGATTCATGGTGTTATGTACCTGTGCTATTTTCTAGGAGTTTTATAGTTTTATGTTTTGCATTTAGATTTGTGATCCATTTTAATTTAATTTTTTAAATTGTATAAGGTTTGTGTTTAGATTCATTGTTTTTTATATGTGGATATTCAGTTTTTCCAGCAACATTTGTTGAAAAGACAATCTTTTTTCCATTATATTGCCTTTGCTCTTTTGACAAAGGTCAGTTGAATGTATTTATGTGTGTCTATTTCTGGGTTCTTTATTCAGTTCCATTAATCATTTGTCTATTCTTTGGCCAATAACACACTATCTTGATTACTGTACCTTTGTAGCAAATGTTGAAGTTGGGCACTAATAATTCTTTTAAACCAATTACTCTGTATATTATATAGAGGGTTGTGCTGTGTTTATGATATAACCTTGTATGTAGAAACTGGACCAATTGCAAATTCAGATGGAACCTAGTTAGATGTAGTTAGAAACTTGATTTGGAGCTTAGAATGTAACTTTAATAATTAAATTTCTTCATTGGGTTCAAAACCCAGTTAATAAAAGATTCAGATTTTAAAATAGTGGAAGTTTAAATTTCAGTTTTAATAGCTTAGCTATAAAGTATCTTAGTGGTTATTAATCTCTGCTCATGAAAAGTGTATCTTACAAATTGTATGTACATGCTCAAATCAGAATATAAAATCAGGTATTATAAATGTTTCCTAGGCAAAGTTAAAAAAGACCTCAAGCATTTTTTTCCACAGTTTGCCTGTAGCACATATGGAAGAACATATATAATAATTTATCTATAGGTTAATAAATTGCCTGCCTTTAAATAATCTATGTCTCCATTTATGATTTAACATCTGTGCTCATGTAAACTAATTCCATTTCTCTATTTTTAGGCTCTCATGATCAATGGAGCAAATCTGACAGCTCAAGATGATCGTGGATGCACTCCTTTACATCTTGCTGCAACTCATGGACATTCTTTCACTTTACAAATAATGCTCCGAAGTGGAGTGGTGAGGGACTCCTGTTTTATGTGCTAACATATATTCACATAGATGGAATAGCATTTGGTCGTCTGGTTATCTCTTTCTGACTTTTTAACTCCCTTATATGACTTTGGGAAAGTAATTTAATTTTTCTCTCTAGCTTTTCCATCTTTAAACATGGGAGCAGTAATTCAGAGAAATTTCCCTCCTCCCCAAAACAACCAGTTTAGTATTGCAAAGTATTTCAGACATTTAGGTTCTTCATGCCAGTTCAGAGTTTAACTGGGTAGATTCCGAAGTTTCTAAACAAATCTTAATCAGATGATTGTAAATTTTTATGAATTTCTGTTTTATGTATTTCTTTTGTAACTCTTATTTCATATACTAATTTAGAAAATGATTTATCTCTCCAGAAATCTTATTTATTACAACATCCATTTTTAATATTACCCAGTGATTATAAAAAATAACTTCTTTTCAGAAGAAAACTACCTATATTGAAGACATTATAATAAGAGTTGGTGTTTCTGTAATGAGAGAAAAAGTGAAAAGCCTATTAATTTTTTTGTTAATTCTTTGCTTGTGTTCTCAATGATATGATTTGATCATTTAAATCTATCTCTTCATTTTATTCGTCAGGAATCTGTGACGAGTAAAATGACTAGTTAAGTTCTTTTTCAAAAATTATTTTATGTGACTAGTTCTTTTTTAAAAAGATAATTTATAAAATTTCACTAATATCTTATTAGCTAATATGTTCAAATTAGTGGTTACAGTAAATTTTTCTATTATATTTAGTGTTTGACTTATAGTTTTATGAACAGTTTCCAATTCTTATTTGTAGAATTAAGCTGCTAGGCTTAATGTTTTCCCTAAAAAATGGAAAGAAACTGAGTTCTTGTGAATGTTACTTCTAGGATCCCAGCGTGACTGATAAGAGAGAATGGAGACCTGTACATTATGCAGCTTTCCATGGGCGGCTTGGCTGTTTGCAACTTCTTGTTAAATGGGGATGTAGCATAGAAGATGTGGACTGCAATGGGAACCTTCCAGGTATTCAAAAAAAAAAGCAAATATTTTAGTTTTTCATTAATGTAAACTTTTAAATGTTTGACCATGTTTAAGAAATTGAAACTGTCATCATTCTGTTAGTCCCTTCCAAAACTAAGTAGTAAATATGTTGACATGAACATTTTTTATCTTACATGGCACCTATGTTTTATATCCCTCGTGTGATTGATTTTTTTTCTGCAACCACATCAGCAAAAAAGAAATTGGCAAAATTAAACACAGATTTTCTCTTCCCACCAGCTCTTTCTTTCATCTATTTATAGTGTTCTTATTAATATTTTTTAACTTCATACTTCTCTGCCCCACAGACTTTTTTATTTTTTAAACAGCACTGTATAAATGGAGGATACTAGTGTATTTGAGTTAGTTTGCTACTTCAGTTGTCTAACCTGCAGTAAGCTGGCCACTTGAGACCTAGGCTCTAAGCACCCTATCTTCTTTAGGAAGTGCTATAGAAATTCAGAAGAGGGATAGATCATAGATTGGAATGAAAATGATACTTAAATTATATCTTAAAGAAGCAAATATATGAAGGGGAAAGCCAGACAGAATAATATGAACAGATCTGATCAAATCACTTTGCTGTTTAGAACCTCCCTGGATCGCTGTGGAGCCTCTTGATTCCTCATAATGTGAATCCTACCCACCTCCCTGGCCTCATCTTCTATGCGTTTACACTACTATCTGCGATCGTTTTGCTTCTTTCTAAAATGCATCTTATAGTGGTTTGTTTAGTGAAAGTCTGTTGGCATATACTCTCTCAATTTTTGTGTATCTGAAAATAACTTTATTTTTTTCTTATTCTTTTTATTTTGTTTTTTTTAAAATAAAATTTTAAATTGAAGTATAGCATGCATATAGGAAAGTGCCCAATTCAAATATACAGCTCATTAAATTTTCACAAATGAACACTTCTTTGTAACCATAATTCAGATTAAGGGCAGAATATTACTGGCTGGGCATGGTTGCTTAAGCCCGTAATTCCAGCACTTTGTCGGGGGTGAGATGGGAGGAAGATTCCTTCAATCTAGGAGTTCAAGACCAGACTGAGCAATATAGCAAGACCCCGTCTCTACAGGAAAAAAAAAAAAGAATAGAATATTACTAGCACCCAGAAGTTTCCCTCATGTCCCCTTTCCAATTACTTCCACACTCCAGAGTTAATTACTAACTTCTAACATGCATTTAGTTTTTTCACTTTTTGAACTCTATGAAATAAAATAATAACACTTGGTATTATTAGGTTTTTTTAGTTTTTGTCATTCTGATGGATGTATAGTGATATTTCATTGTGGTTTCAATTTATAGTTGCTATGATGATTAAAGATGTTGAACATCATTTTATATGTTTAATGGATATTTCTTTTGTGAGGTACCAGTTCAATTCTTTTACCTATTTTCTATTGGATCATCTGCCTTTTACTTACTGAATTGAAACAGTTCTTTATATATTCTAGATACAAGCCCTTTCTCAGTTAAATATGTTGCAAATATCTTTTCATGCAAATATCTTTTCATACAAATATCCTTTCCATCTGTGCTTTGCTTTTTATTCTTTTAAGATATCGTTTGATGAATAGAAGTTTTAATTTTACGTCAGTCTAATTTAATAATCTCTTCCTTCACAGCTAGCGCTTTCTGTATCTTGTTCAAAAAAATCTTTCCCTCCTCTGGGTCAGGAAGACACTCTTTTTTTTTTTTTTTTTTTTGAGACAAAATCTCACTCTGTTGCCCTGGCTAGAGTGCCATGGCGTCAGCCTAGCTCACAACAACCTCAAACTCCTGGGCTCAAGCAATCCTCTTGCCTCAGCCTCCCGAGTAGCTGGGACTACAGGCATGCGCTACTATGCCCAGCTAATTTTTTCTGTATATATTTTTAGTTGTCCAGATAATTTCATTCTATTTTTAGTGGAGACGGGGTCTCACTCTTGTTCAGGCTGGTTTCAAACTTCTGACCTTGAGCGATCCACCCACCTCGTCCTCCCAGAGTGCTAGGATTACAGGCGTGAGCCACCGCGCCCAGCCGGAATACATTCTTTTATATTATCTTCTACAAATGTTATTATTTTACTTTCACATTTATATCCCAACCCATCTGGAACTTACTTTTTCTGTGTGTAATACAAGGTAGGGGTCAGTTTCATTTTTGTGGTGTTCTTTATCAAATATACCTGATCGTTTTTGTTAGTCTTTTGTCTGCTCATTAAAAAAAATTCAGTTGTTTCTCCAAACATGTACAACCATTTTATAATCATGTATCGTATATTTTATAATAGTATAATATACAGGTTAAGAATATGTCCTTGGGACTAGACTGCTTGTGTTCAAACCTCTCTCAAAAAATTATTTTTTTATTGATATATAATAAATATATGTATTTTAGAGGTACATATTATAATTTGATACATTCATATAATATGTTAAGATCAAATCAGAGTAGTTGGGATATCTATCACCTTAAATATTTATCTTTTCTTTATGCTAGGAACATTTGAATTATTCTCTTCTGATTATTTTGAAATGGACATTATATTACTGTTAACTATAGTCACCCTACCAATCTATCAAACACTAGGTTTTTCTGTCACCTGGTTAGAGTGCCGTGGCATCAGGCTAGCTCACAGCAACCTCAAACTCCTGGGCTCAAGCGATTCTCCTGCCTCAGCCTCCCAAGTAGCTGGGACCACAGGTGTGTGCCACCATGCCCAGCTAATTTTTCTATATTTTGTAGAGGTAATGATAGGGTCTTGTTCTTGCTCAGGCTAGTCTCAAACTTGTGCCCTCAAGCAGTCCTTCTACCTTGTCCTCCCAGAGTGCTAGGATTCCAGATGTGAGCCACGGTGCCTGTCCCAAACACTATCTAATTGTATATTTATACCCACCAATCAACCTTTCTTTATTCTACCCTCACAAACTCTTCCTGGCCACTGGTAGCCACCAATCTACTCTCTGTCTTCATGAGATCCACTTTGTTAGCTTCCACATATGAGTGAAAACATGTAATATATTTAGATTATTAAGTATGAAATGTCCGATTTCCTTAAGTACTAAGTTTGACAGTTGATATCTCTGACATTTCACTTTGACACTTCTTGTTTTATTTTTATTGTGAAGTTACCTCCTTATTCTTTCAAGCACATGGTTTGGCTTTTGATTATCTTTCAAATTTTTTTAGAGCAATATTTTTGAATAAGTCCAAAATTATGGATAAGTCCAAAATTCGTGTTGTTTTTGAATATGAGTTCTGTCGTGGAACCAATGTAGTGCAAACAGCTTGAAATATCAGTGAACTGTTTGGGAAGGATGTAGCTGATGAATGCACAATATGTTGATGGTTTGAGAAAATCCATTCTAGTGATTTTAATCTTGAAAATGAGCCATGTGGGTGACCTGAGACCAAGGTGGATAATGATGAACTGAAAGCAATAGTGGAAGTGAATCCATCTCAACCTATGCTTGAATTAACAGCAAGCTTTGACATTACTATTCCAACAATATTGGACCATTTGAAACAAATGGGCCAGGTAAAGAAGCTGGATAGATGGGTACCTCGTGAATTAAATGAGCGTCAGAAGAAAAATTGTCTTGAAGCTTGCCTTTCTTTGCTGTTGTAACATAAAGGTGAACCACTTCTACACTGTATTGTTATGTGTGGTGAATAACGGATTCTTTTGGATAATCTCAAGTGTTTGGCACAATGGTTGGATAAAGATGAAGTGCTGAAACATAGTCCAAAACCGAATATTTATCAAAAAAGCTAATGGTGTCTGTTTGGTGGTCCAGCGCTGGCATTATCCACTACAGCTTCATGAAACCTGGTCAGTGGATGTCTGCTGCCACAAACTGCATGAAATTATGAGGATGCCTCTGATTAACCAGCCAAGATTGGTCAATAGAGCCAGCCCAGTCCTCTTGCAAGATAACATGTTGCACAAACAATGCTGTTCAAACTACAGAGGCTGGACTAGGAAACTCTCTGTCTCTACCGTATTCACCAGACCTTGCACCAACTGACTACTGCTTCTTGCAGACTTTGGACCACTTCTTGTGAAGAAAAAATATTCAGTTCTCAACAAGCTGTGGAAAATGATTTTTGCAATTTCATCACACTCGCCCTCCAGGCTTCTTCGTTGCTGGCATAAACAAGCTACTGTTAAAATGGCAAAACTGTGTTGATAGTTTAGGCACATACTTTAATTGTATTGCTTCTTGTTTGACATATAATAAACTACACTTTTTATTTCAAATCGGACATTTCATATTTAATGACCTAATTGTTTTTCTGTGCTTGGCTTATTGCACTTAGCATAATAAACCACTACCATGCATGTTGCTGCAGATGACAGGATTTCACTCTTTTTTATGTCTGAATAATATTTCACAGTGTCTGTATACTACATTTCTTTATCCATTCATTTGTTGATGGACACGTAGGTTGATTCCATATTTTGACTATTGTGAATAGAGCTTCAATAAACATGGGAGTGCAGATACCTCCTTGATAAATTGATTTCCTTTCCTGTGGATATATACCCAGTAATGGAATTGCTGGATCATATGGTAGTTCTGTTTTGAGTTTTTTTGAGAGACTTCTGTACTATTCTCCATGGTGTCCATACTAATTTACATTCTAACAAAGAGTGTATGAGGGTTCCCCTTTCTCCATATCCTTGCTAGCATCTGTTATTGCCTGTCTTTTTGATGAAAGCCATTTTAACTGGTGTGAGATGATATCTCATTGTAGTTTTGCTTTACATTTCTCTGATAATTAGTAATGTTAAGTATTTTTTTCACATACCTCTTGGACATTTGTATGCCTTTTGAGAAGTATCTGTTCAGATCTTTTTGCCCATTTTTTTAAGCAATCCATTCCTTCCACACAGTTTTGCCCATTTTTTAATAGGATTTTTATTTTTATTTTTTTTGCTATTGAGTTGTTTTAGCTCCTTATATATTCTGGTTATTAATCCCTTGTCAGATGGATAGTTTGCAAATATTTTCTCCTATGCTGTGGGTTGTCTCTTCACTTAGTTGAGAGTAGGCAGAAGCTTTTTAGTTTGATGTAATACCAATTGTCTGTTTTTATTTTGATTCCTTTTGCTTTTGATGTCTTACCCAAAAATTCTTTGCCCAGACCAATATTCTGGAGTGTATCCCCAATGTTTTCTTCTAGTAGTTTTAAGTGTTACGTTTAATTTTTTCATGCATTTTGATTTGACTTTTGTATACAGTGAGATAATAAGGGTCTAGTTTCACACTTCTGCCTGTGTTTATCCAGTTTTCACAACACCTTTTATTAAAAAGACTGTCCTTTCTTCATTGTATGGTCTTGGCACTTTTGTTGAAGTTGAGTTAGTTCTAAATGTGTGGACTTAATGTTTGAGCTCTCTGTTCTGTTCCATTGGTCTGCGTGTCTGTTTTTATGCCAGTACCATGCTATTTTGGTAGCTATAGCTTTGTAGTAAAATTTGAAGTCAGGTAGTGATTTTTACAGATCTGTTCTTTTTGCTTAGAATTACTTCGGCTATTTGGGCTTTTTTGTGGTCCTATACAAATTTAGGATTTTTTTTTTCTGTTTCTGTGAGGAATGACATTGGTATTTTGATAGGGATTTCATCGACTGTAAATTGCTTTGGGTAGTACTGTCACTTTAACAATAGTAATTCTTCTAATCCATAAACATGGGATATCTTTTCATTTATTTGTGTCCTCTTCTATTTCTTTCATCAGAGTTTTATAGTTTTTCTTGTATAGATCTTTCCCTTCTTTGGTTAAATTGATTCTAGGTATTTTATATCTTTGTAGCTATTATAAATGGGATTGCTTTTTTGATTTCTTTTTCAGATTGCTGTTGGCATATATATTAATAAATGCTGCTGATTTTTGTATCCTACAACTTTGCTGAATCAGTTTATTAGTTCTAACAGTTTGTGTGTATGTGTGTGTGTGTGTGTGTGTGTGTGTGTGTGGAGTCTTTAGGTTTTTCTCAATATAAGATCTTGTCATCTTTGAACAAGGCTAATTTGACTCCTTTCTTTCCAATTCGGATGCCTTTTATTTCTTTCTCTTGTCTAATGTGCCGGCCAGGACTTCCAGTATTATGTCAAATAAAAGTGTTGAAAGTGAGCATTTCTTGTATTGTTCCAGATCTTAGAAGAGAGACCTTCAATTTTTCCCCAGTCAACACATTGTTGGCTATGAGTTTGTCATATATATGGCTTTTATCATTTTGAGGTATTTTCCTTCTGTACCTAGTTAACAAGGGTTTTTATCATAAAGGGATGCTGAATTTTATCAAATGCTTTTTCATCATCTGTTGAAAAAATTATATAGGTTTTGTTCTTGATTCTGTTAAGGTAATGTATCATGTTTATTGATTTGCATATGTTGAACCATCCTTGTATCCCTGGGATGAATCCCACTTAATTATGGTGAACCATCTTTTTAATGTGTTGTTAAATTTGGTTTGCTAGTATTTTATTGAGGATTTTTGCATCTATGTTCATCAGTGATACTAGCCTGGAGTTTTCTTTTTCTGTTGTGTCCTCGTCTAGTTTTGGATTCAGGATAATGGTAGCCTCATAGAATCAATTTGGAAATATTCCTTCCTGTTCAATTTTTTTTGAAGAGTTTGAGTAGAATTGGTATTAGTTCTTCTTTGAATGTTTGGTAGAATTCAGCAGTGAAGCCATCAGGTCCTGGGCTTTGCTTTGATGGGAGACTTTGTTATGGCTTCAGTCTCATTACTTGTTATTGGTTTGTTGAGGTTTTCTATTTCTTCATGTTTCAATCTTGATAGGTTGTATGTGTCAAGGAATTTATCCGTTTCTTCTAGTTTTTCCAATTTTTTGGCATGTAGTTCATAATAGTTTCTAATGATTGCATTTCTCTGGTCTTAGTTGTTATGCCTTCTTTTTTGTTTCCAGTTTTATTTAGTTGGATCTTCTCTCTTTTTTTCTTAGTATGGCTAAAGGTTTATCAGTTTTATCTTTTAAGAAAATCAATTTTTTGTTTTGTTGATCTTTGGTATTTCTTTTTAGTCTCAATTTCATTTATTTCTGCTCTGATCTTTATTATTTCTTTTCTTCTATTAATTTTGGGTTTGGTTTATTCTCGCTTTCCTAATTCCTTGAGAGGTATCGTTATGTTGGGTTTGTGATCATTGCCTCTAAGCTTGTAATAACTTGAGAGCCATTCCCTTTTTTTTTGCAGAAAATTTTGGGTTATGTCAATCCCTCAGTCTGATCCAATATGCATTGTTTCAGTGATTCCTTAAAATTTCTTACCTGCTCATGGCATTCTTGTTTCTTTAGTTTTTTATGGCTTTAAAAAATACCTTTTCTATTATTTTTAGGGATTTAGGCTGGAAATTGTGAGGTCAGAGTATGTGTGCTTAGTGTGCAGTTTTGATCCAATCTTCTTATTTATAATAAAAATAATATAATATAGGAAAGTGACAAATGCATAGTGATAATATCATTCATACTTTCATAGTGACTATTTTAGTTTATTTCTTCTACCTTTTCCTCCAAATATTAAATTTTATTTATTTATTTTTGCACATAATAAGAATTTTCTCATGTAATCATAAGGTACATAATTGGGATTTCACTTTCTAAAATAATCTTCTGGGGCCTGCTATTTGGTGACTCTCATCTGGTCTCTCTATACTCACAGTAAGTGTAACTGTTCAACCATTTAGTCTACTGCTTTGCCATGACTAGATGGCTGACTGTGTAAAGAGATACAGGATGGAAAAAGGGCTTTTCTCCTTGCTCAGGGAAAGTCCCTGTCATATGGGGCTGGAATAGTCATCTCCTTATGAGGATTAGAGCTAATATGTTAATTCTTTTTTCAAGTTATTTTAATCTCAATTTTATAATTAACCTTTTTTTTTCCCTTGCCTATAGTTCACTTATCAGCCATGGAAGGCCACCTTCACTGTTTTAAATTCCTATTTAGTAGAATGAGCAGTGCAACACAAGCTTTAAAAGCTTTCAATGATAATGGAGAAAATGTACTGGACCTGGCGCAGAGGTTCTTTAAGCAGAACATTTTACAGTTTATCCAGGGAGCTGAGTATAAAGGAAATCATCCAGAAGATCAGGAAAGTAAGTAATAAAGCTGATATGTTTTAGTATATAATATAATGACAATGATGATAAGTAAAATCAATGGAGTAGGAAAAGAAGTTATAAAGCAAATGTTATATTAACGTGTATTACATATATTGCCCATATATTCATCCAGATTCTTTATTATGAAATATTTTAGACAAAAATATGTAGAAATTAACATAATGAGCACTGTTTGTATCACTGAAGAGTAAAATGTTATAGAGCTGAAGTCCTTTGAATCTCTCTTCCTGATACCATTACCTTTTGTTCCTCCTCCAGGGTATGCTATTATTTTGGATTT
The DNA here is from genome assembly GCA_963575035.1 of Avahi laniger. Classification (NCBI taxonomy): domain Eukaryota; kingdom Metazoa; phylum Chordata; class Mammalia; order Primates; family Indriidae; genus Avahi; species Avahi laniger. Next base: position 4,544 of record CAUYSK010042689.1, on the reverse strand, counting down.
ATCATTCTATTCTGTGATTTTCTATTTTAGTTATATATATTCAAAAAATATATAATATAGTTTTTTGTATTTATTAGGTTAAGAAGCTAAACAGCTGTAACAAAGAAATCCTAAAATTCAGTGGCTTAAATGAGATAGATATTTATTTCTTGTATATGACCGCTTGGATTAGAGAGTCAATCTGTTCCCTTTAGTTATTCAGGGACCTACTGTCTTCTAAACTCTCTGTAGTTGTTGCAAATCCAGCAGTGGGTGGGGAGGGAACAAGGGTATCATAAATCTAGGCCCAGAGATTTCCAAGGTGGACGTTGCACTTACTGCTTTTGCTGGCATTCCATTGGCAAAAGTTTACTCAGATGGCCATAAATAACTGCAAAGAAGCCTGAAATATTCATTACCTAGCTGGGAAGCCTTATCCCAGCTGCAAATCTATTACTGTTGAAAGAAGCAGATTTTGGTAGACAACTAGCAGTCTTTGAAACTTCTTTCAAAACTTTATATAAATGGCATAAAAAAGTACATATCTTTCTGTGATTTTTTTCCACAAAATATGGTTTTTTGATTATTAGGTTTATAGATATATCCTAGTTTATTATTTTATTTATTTACTTTATTTCATTCTGTGAAAACCATTATTTATCTATTCTCCATTTGACATTTAGTTTCCTTACAGTTTTTCATTATTACAATCAATGTGGTAATGGATACTCTTGTACAGGTCTCCTTATGTACATGTAGATAGCGAAGTGCTTCCCTACCTTTTTCACACATAGGCCACATAGAAAGTGATAATATTCATATGGCATACTGGAATCATTGAATGAGACTTCTTAAGGTCTTGCCTGTCTCTCAGAATTAAGAGTTCAGCTTTATTTCTAAGTCCCTTGATAAATAGAGAACTACTTTAGGTTTTGCTTGGTGGGATATGCCCATCTTCAACATAAAAGGTATTGCTGCATTCTTCGTCAAAGTGGTTGTAGAATTTTACACTTTCATCAGCAGTGTTGGGTAAGGATTTAGAGAAACTCAATATTCAGTATTATTAGACTCTTAAAACTTTTGCCAACCGTGGATTGAAAATATTCAGGAAAAAATAACAATACAACAATAAAAAATAATACAAATAAAAGACAATACATTATGACAACTATTTACATTGTATTGGGTGTTATAAGTAATCGAGAGATGATTTAAAGTATACTGGAGGATATGCATAGGTTATATGCAAATATGCCGTTTTATGTAAGGGACTTGAACATCCAAGGGTTTTGGTATCTGAGGAGGTTCTGGAACCAATCCCCTGAGGATACTGAAGAATAACTGTATATGGACGCACACACACTTCTAATCTGCTTCTTTCTAGTCTATTTTGCTGTCTTTGCTTCGTTGCAGAGAGGGAGTGGTCTGTGTTAATGCAGGCTTTGAGACCAAGTGTGTCTTTATACAAAGGGTTAAAAATGACCATCCCCTTTGTGGTGACATGAGGGAGAAAAAAGAATTGGGCTAAGAATAGTTCTGGTGCAATACTTCTGATATATTTGAAGTCCTGAGGGGAGGAATGGTATCACAATTAGTAATAAACTTATTTTATAATTTATTTTATAATTCTCTTTTCATTACTTGTCATTGCATCAACTGAACTCATTCCACTATAACAGCCTCATACTTGAGATAATATTGAAACCTGAAATATATGATAGCTTAAGACAGGGAAAAGAATAAGCTCATGTGTTTACTGAATTGCTAAATTTTTTATTCATAGCTTTAGCATTTCCAGGTCATGTTGCTGCCTTTAAAGGTGATTTGGAAATGCTTAAAAAATTAGTAGAAGATGGAGTAATCAATATTAACGAGCGTGCTGATAATGGATCAACTCCTATGCATAAAGGTGAGTTATTATTATTCCTCTTTTATGTTCAGTTCTGACACTGTTGTTGCTGAGTCGTTCACATCTTAAAGTAATTATCAATCAGAAACACATGAAAACATAAAACTTTTTTCTGATGCCCTAGCAGATATCAGTCTATATTATATGGTGCACAATGCTTAATTTTCAATGTAAGTATAATGTTCCTTTTATGTTGCCAGATATTCATGCATTATCACATTTGAGGATAATTTCAACAGAATGTCTATTGTGACATTGTCATGTTATGAAGATATAAAATGTTCTACTAGAGAAGTTTTTTAGGATAAAATTTTAGAATGACCTGTTGCTAAAATAGAAAGCATATTTCTTGAAAATAGTTATAGCAAAATTTTCTTCTTTTCTTGTTCTACAAAAATGTTTTTACTTATGTGGAAATAACATTGGATGTTAGATTTGAACACATTTTCAAGATATTTTCCACTTTTCTCTATACTCTTTCTTTCATATGGAATTCTATAATATTGATCAGGTTTTTTTGGTTTTTAATTAGATTGTCAAATTGTTTACTCATTGTTCGGACTCTAGGAATTATGTTTGGTACTCTTCCTTTTATTTATAAAAGCAAAAACCAGTCTTTAACATACTTCATCTGAAATTTACATTCTGCTTCATTCATGATATTATGTTCAAAGTTTCTTCATGATCTGATGTCAAGTGATTCTTATAAAACTCTTAAGAGCAAAAAGATAGTATGCTTTTAATATAATCATCTGTTTTAGTTGGGCTTTATTTCATAAATAACTTCTGACAGTCCCAAGATTATATATTATGTTTCCATTGATTAGGTTTTTAGTGTGCTTGTTAAACTTTGTTTAATCCATAATGTATCTCAAAGTATAGAAGCTAAACACTATGTGTACCAATAGTTTTATGGGGGGATGTGGATAGGAAGAGGGGCAATGTAAGGGAGTTTTCTTCTATACATAGAGAGGTCCCTAGATTGGTGAACTCTCTGCTCTAGAGTTCGATATTTCACTCTATCCATCTCTGCTGGCCATTCAGGGATGGGTTAAACTGTCCACTATGGGATTTGTGAATGGCGAGGAGGCTTAACATGTACATTAAAAAAAGTTTTTTTTTTTTAAAATGTGATTACTTGGACCAAAGCTCCTGTCTTAGTTTACTAGGACTGACATAACAAAATACCACAGACTGAGTGGCTTAAACAATAGAAATTTATTGTCTCATAGTTCTGGAAGCAAGAAATCTGAAATCAGGCCGGGCGCGGTGGCTCATGCCTGTAATCGTAGCTCTCTGGGAGGCCGAGGCAGGCGGATTGTTTGAGCTCAGGTGTTTGAAACCTTGCTCAACCAGCTTGAGCAAGAGCGAGACCCCGTCTCTACTAAAAATAGAAAGAAATTAATTGGACAACTAAAAATATATGGAAAAAATTAGCCGGACATAGTGGCACATGCCTGTAATCCCAGCTACTCAGGAGGCTGAGGCAGGAGGATCGCTTGAGCCCAGGAGTTTTAGTTGCTGTGAGCTAGGATGACACCACAGCATTCTAGCCCAGGCAACACAGTGAGACTGTGTCTCAAAAAAAAGAAATCTGAGATCAAAGTGTTGGCAGGTTTTATTTCTTCTGAGACTTCTCTCCTTGGCTTACAGATGGCCGCCTCCTTGCTGTGCCCTTGAGTCTTTCCTCTGTGCACAACCGCGTCTGTATCCTAATCTCGTCTTCTTACAAGGACATCAGTCAAATTTGATTAGGGTCCACCACTTATGACTTCATTTGACCTTAATTGCCTCTTTAAAGACCCTGTCTCCAAATACAGTCACATTCTGAGGTACTGGGGGTTAGGACATCAACATATGAATTTTGAGGGGGACACAATTCAGCCCATAACACAACCAATACAGCCTGCATTTCATATCCTGTTTATAATCAGTTTTTATTGCTAATTTGTGTGTGGTGTCATTTAGACACAGTGACAAAAGTTAGGCTCACTCATGGTGAGTGCATCTTTGAGGGAACAGTAAGTTAAACTGTCACTGATGCCTGGTTTTCAGCCTATCCCAGTCATTTCTTCACTACTTGAACTGTGATAGAAATGAGGGATCTGGAAGAAGATTCTAAAAGACTGACCTACAGCAGAGTGTTTGGAACATAGCCATTGTTAGAGGGTGTGAGAATGAAAGTGAGAAGGAGCCAGGAGTTTGCCCTTCACCCCCTCTCTTATGAGTCTGTCTGTCAAGGACTCCCAGGGCTGGGATGGGGCAGATGGTGTTTTCTTGGGTACATTAGCCTTTTCTTGGGGACCATCTGTATGTTTAGATTGTTATGAAAATTGGTATCTCCTTATAGCTCAGTTCACATTTCCTGCATTTTGTCAATCTGTCTGCTTTTTTCCTTTTGTTTTAGTTTTGATTCAGTAGATAAGCTGTAGTATCTATTAATGAGGCATTCTTCTTAGCCATTTAATAATTGTTTAAATCTGCTATGACTTCCCCTTTCTTTCACTTACTCTTTTTTTTGAGACAGAGTCTCACTCTCTTGCCTGGGCTAGAGTGCCATGGCGTCATCCTAGCTCACAGCAACCTCAAACTCCTGGGCTCAAGCGATCCTCCTGCCTCAGCCTCCCGAGTAGCTGGGACTACAGGCATGCGCCAC
>CAUYSK010042688.1:0-74123 GCA_963575035.1 Avahi laniger | reverse complement strand
ACAAAAATAGAGCCATTGACCAGTGGAACAGAACTGAGAACCCAGACATAAAACTGTCCTCATATAGCCATCTAATCTTTGACAAAGCAGAGAAAAACATACACTGGGAAAAAGAATCCTTATTCAATAAATGGTGCTGGGAAAACTGGATAGCCACATGTAGAAGACTGCACCAGGATCCACACCTTTCACCTCTCACAAAAATCAGCTCACGCTGGGTAACAGATTTAAACCTAAGGAGTGAAACTATTAGAATTCTAGAGGAAGATGTTGGAAATACTCTTCTAGATTTTGGTCTAGGCAAAGAATTTATGAAGAAGATCCCAAACTCAATCACAGCAACAACCAAAATAAATAAATGGTACCTGATCAAATTAGAAAGCTTCTGCACAGCCAAAGAAACTGTCACAAGAACAAACAGACAATCTACAGAATGGGAGAAAATTTTTGCATGCTACAAATCCAATAAAGGGCTGATAACCAGAATCTACTTAGAACTTGGGAAGATCAACAAGAAAAAATCAAAAGACCCTATCAAAATGTGGGAAAAGGACATGAACAGAAACTTTTCAAAAGAACACAGAATAATGGCCAAAAAACATATGAAAAAATGCTCAACATCTCTAATCATCAGGGAAATGCAAATTAAAACCACAATGAGATATCACTTATCTCCAGTGAGACTGGCCTTTATCAAAAAGTCCCAAAACAGTAGATTTTGGCATGGATGCGGAGAGATAGGAACACTCATGCACTGTTGGTTGGATTGCAAACTAGTGCAACCTCTGTGGAAAGCAATATGGAGATACCTTAAAGAGATACAAGTAGATCTACCATTTGATCCAGCAATCCCATTACTGGGCATCTACCCAAAAGAACAAAAGTCACTCTATGAAAAAGACACCTGCACCCAAATGTTTATAGCAGCACAATTTAAAATTGCAAAGATGTGAAAACAACCCAAGTGTCCATCAATACATGAGTGGATTAATAAAATGTGGCATATGTATACCATGGAATGCTATTCAGCTTTAAGAAACAATGGTGATATAGCACCTCTTGTATATTCCTGGAAAGAGCTGGACCCCATTCTCCTAAGTGAAGTATCCCAAGAATGGAAAAACAAACAGCACATGTACTCACTATCAAATTGGTATTAACGGATCAACACATAAGTGCACATATAAGAATAACATCTATTGGATGTTGGGCAGGGGGGAGGGGGAAGGGGGGAGGAGGGAGAGGGGACGGGTATATACGTACACAAAGAGTGCAATGTGTACCACCTGAAAGATGGACATATTTGAAACTCGGACTTAGGGAGGGAGGGGAGGTTAAGGGCAACATACGTAACCTAAATATCTGTACCCCCATAATATGCTAAAATAAAAAAAAAAGACATCTGCAGTGGAATGTTTATAGCAACACAATTCACAATTGCAAACATATGGAAACAACCCAAGTGTCCATCAATACATGAGTGGATTAATAAAATGTGGTATACATATACTATGGAGTACTATTCAGCTTTAAGAAACAATTGTGGTATAGCACCTCTTGTATTCTCCTGGATAGAGCTGGAACGCATTCTACTAAGTGAAGTATCCCAGGAATGGAAAAACAAGCATCACATGTACTCACCATCAAATTGGTATTAACTGATCAACACATAAGTACACATATAAGAATAACATTTATTGGGTGTCGGGCGGGGGGAAGGGGGAGGGGGAGGAGAGGACGGGTATATGCATACACAAAGAGTGCGATGTGCACCATCTGGGGGATGGACACACTTGAAGCTTGGACTTGGGGGGGGTAGGGGGGTAAGAGCAACATATGTAACCTAAACATCTGTACCCCCATAATATGCTGAAATAAAAAAAAAAGAATTTTACATCCTGCAAAACTGAGTTTCATAAATGAGAGAGAAATAAAATCTTTCCCAGACAGGCAAACGCTAAGGGAATTTGTCCCCACTTAGACTTGCCCTGCAAAAAAAAGTTTAAAAGTGCTGTATATATGGAACAGAACAATTGATACCAACATGTGTAAAAACATTTGAAAATTAAAACTCACAACTCTTATAAAACAGTAACACAAAGGAGAAAACAAAGCAATTAGGTAACAATCAACATGATGAACAGAAGAGTATCTCACATAACAATATTAAAATTGAATTAAACAGTTTTAATGCTCCATTTAAAAGATATAGATTGGCTGAATGTATTAAAAAATACAACCCAAATATATGCTTTCTCCAAGAAACTTATTTAACATGAAAAATTCTTGTAGACTCAAGGTAAAGGGATAGAAAAAAAATTCCACACAAATGAAAATAAAAAACAAGCAGAAGTATCTATTTTTGTATCAGATAAAATAGACTTTAAATCAACAACGGTGAGAGAGAGAGAGACAGAGAGAGAGAGAGAGAGAGAAAGAGAGAGAGAGAAACATTGTCATTATATAATGATAAAGGGAGCAATTCAACAAGAAGATATAATAATCCTAAATATATATGCACCTAATGCAGGAGCTCCCAAATTCACAAAACAAATTCTACTAGATCTAAGCACAGAAATAAACAGCAACATACTAACAGCTAGGGACTGAAAACTGCATTGACAAAACTGGACAGAAAGTCAAGGCAGAAAATCAACAAAGAAACACTGGATTTAAATGGGATGCCAGAAGAAATGGATCTAAAAGACATTTACAGAACATTCTACCTGAAAACTACTGAACATACATTCTTCTCATTAGCACACGGGACATTTTCCAAGATACGACATATGTTAGGTCACAAAACAAGTCTCAGCAAATTCAGAAAAATCAAAGCCATACTGTGTATCTTCTCAGACCACAGTGGCATAAAAATAGAAATAAATGGGTGAGGCAAAGACATGAAGTGTAACCACAATGTTTGTACCCTCACTATACCCTGAAATAAAAAAAATAAATTCCAAGGGGAGCTCTAAAAACTACACAAATACATGAAAATTAAACCACCTGCCCCTGAATGATCCTTGGGTCAATGATGAAATCAAGATGGAAATCAAAAGATTCTTCAAATTGAACAACAAAGACAACACAAGCTTCCAAAGACAACACAAGCTTGATGAAAGACATGAACAAAATCTTCTCAAAAGAAGATAGACAAATGGCCAACAAACATGAAAAATGCTCAACATCACTATTAGTTAGGGAAATGCAAATTAAAACAACAAAATGTTAAAAAAAAAAAACAATAGATGTTGGCATGAATGCAACACTTACACTATTGGTGGGAAAGTAAACTAGTACAACCTCTATGGAAAACAGTAAAAAAAAAAAAAACAATATATGTTGGCATGGATGCAACACTTACACACTATTGGTGGGAAAGTAAACTAGTACAACCTCTATGGAAAACAGTATGAAGATTCCCGAAAGAACTAAAAGTAGACCTACCATTCAATCCAGTAATCTCACTACTGTGTATCTACCCTAAAAAAAGAAGTCATTTTATCAAAAAGACATCTGCACTCAAATGTTTGTCACAGCACAATTAGCAATTGCAAAGATACGGACTCAACCTAAGTGTCCATCAACTGATGAGTGGATAAAGAAAATGTGGTACATATATACCATGGAGTGAAACTCAGCCATAAAAAGGAATGAAATAATGTCTTTTGCAGCAACTGGGATGGATCTGGAGACCATTCTACTAAATAAAGTATCTCAGGAGTGGAAAAACAAATAACACATATTCTCACTTATAAGTTGGAGCTAAACAAGGGATATATATGATCATAAAGTGGTGTGTGGACATTGAAAACTAAGAAGGGGGGAGGGTGGCATGGAGGTGAGGGGTGACAATCTACCTATTGGGCACAATGTACACTATTCTGGTGACTGCAACACAGAAAGCCCTGACTTCAGTGTGATACAATTCATTCGTGTAACAAAAAACCACTTATATTCCCTAAATCTACTGAAAAATAAATAAATAAATATATAAAATCTTCTTTTCTAATTACAAAGAATGAGACCAAGAACCATGAAGTCACACCTAGACCCCACATATCCTGTATTCTAGTCTAGCTCTCTTCGCATGGCTATATATAATCCTAAACTATCCTTACTTCTCAACTGCTGGCTTTAATCCATAGGTAAGGCAATTATTAATTTTCTGTAGATGCAAAAGTTGAGTTACGTACACGAGAATTTTAAAGAATTTCCTTGGAACTAATTTTCCTCCTGGAGTCCAAGAATATAACTTGAAGACTAAACTGTTAAAAGTAATTTAAAGGGCACTGTGTAATATTCTCTCTCTCTCTCTCTCTCTCTCTCTCTGTCTCTATCTATCTCTACCTCCCCTTCTCTTGCTATCTTTCTATTCCTCCTTCCTCTTTCCCTCTCCATCTTCTCCTCCATCCCTCATTGCAGAAGCATTCAGCATTTGATCTCAAAAGTCAATGTGCCAAGTTTTGTCCTTGTTTTAATTCACAGTTCGCTATAATGATCTTCCAAATTTAAACCACTCTTGAATCATACTGCTTCTTCATTTGTATGAAACCCTAACAAGCAGATGTATTCCAGTGACAGCAACAGAATCATATGTTGTCTTCATGAAAGCCGTGATGATGTGGAAGTACTAAAAAAGGGTGTTCCCACTCTGGCACACACACATTCGGTTTTCCCTTACTAATTCATATGTTTTTTTCAATAAGATGTTATTAGACAATCTTGAGGAACTGAGAGACAGAATGATGTGATTCAGGATCCAGTGAAATGCTACTGTGTAGTTTTCAGAGTTTTGCAGATAGGACATCATCCATTCATTCAGGATATACTTAAGAACCCTATCTAATCTGTGCCTGATACTGTGCTAGACATTAAAGATTAAAGATGGATGAGGCATAGACCCTACTTTGAGGAGCTCCTGCTTCCTTAGGAAGACAGAGAAGCAAGCCCAGATGATACATGAACTCAGCGGTGGAGCACTCCACTCAGCAAAGGAGAAGGGGACATACAAGAATGAACCAGGAGGGCTTCTTAAAGGAGGGTACACTTAAGCTGAATCCCCAGGGATGAATATGGTTGAACATGTGAGGGACAGAATAGAGAGCAAGGTAGATAAATATCATTTGCAAAACCCAATTTCAAGCCAATAAATTTTCTTTCTGTCCTTGGCACAGCACTGCACAAAAATTTATAAGTGGCAGGCATAGTTATTTAACTCCCAAAACAAAGTAAGGAAATTGCAATGATATCCAAAGAATCTAGCTACAGAGTTAAAAGACTGCTCCCTTTTTATGCCAAACTGGATAGTGCTGAAAGGTAGTATTTGCCACACTTGCTATCAGAAATATATTCACTCTATGTGCCTTTTTTTCCCTCACCACATATGCATACGTAGCAACCAATAATAGAAGAGGTAGGGGAGGACGCAAAGTGGAATACAATAGAGAGATTACTGAACTCGGAGCCGGCATTCTAGAACCCACTAGCAGCTCCACCCATCTCCAGGTCTCCCATCTTGAAAATGGCACTTAATACCTCTGAACTTTAGTCTGCTCAACTTTTAATTGGGACAGAATATATCTTTATTTTTTGTAGCATAACAGTGAATAATAAATGAGAAATGAGGACATACTATTGAAAGTATATAGCACTATACAGATAAAAATTGTTGTTATCAATATATAGCATACATATATTAATATCAGTCCTCTCTGTGTAAATATAGTACAAATGTTCATCTATACACCTTGGGAATGGAGGAAGCATGTATGCCATTTCCTGCACTGATAAACCCCTTGTCTATTCAGTACATAGGATCTGTACTTTTCCTTACAGTTCTTCATACTTGTAATATTTAATTGTTACTTTCTCTGTTAGGTCTAAGATTGTCTTGTTTACCACCATATTCTCTGAACCTAGTAAACTGTTAAATGAATACACTAAAGGAGGGAAAACAATGTAGTTTTTTGTTAATATTTTCTGAGTAAAGAATGAAAATTTTAAACTTGATTTATATAATTAACTGATCAATATTTTACTAGCTCTATAGACATCATTTTTTTCATTGTGCCACAGAGCAATATTTGGTTGGAGAGGTTAATTTCCAGCGGATTTTCTTACATGGTACTTTTGGCCAACTGGAATCCTTTCTGAACATACACAGGAGTATTCTTAGCCACATTCCATTTTGTCAATATATATTTGTTAAATCCCTACAGTACAGACTTATGGCACCAAACGGTGTATTGTACAGTGAAACAAGAAGTTTTTAATAGGAGTTTCTGTCCCACATAAAGTTATCTGACCATATCAATCAACATGTGTCTAAGTGTGCGATGAGGAGTTTGGGCCAAAACAGTACAGTGGTTTAAGGGAAGGAGAGATATTGGGTATTCAGGGAATAATTTCACGGAGCATTAAAATAATAGCTAGCATTTACTAACTGCTCGCCAAATGCCAGGCACTGGTCTAAGTGTTTTACATATATTGACCCATTTAATGCTCACAGCACTTGAGCTAGGTACCATTATATTCCCATTTTAAATAAAAGGAAATTTTAGCTGAGCACGGTTAAATTACTTGCAATATTCCTCATAGCAATAGAGCTGAATCTGAACTTCCACAGTCCTTCTCCAGCACCTACACTCTTGATGACTCTACTACGTTTCCTCTGATAAAACCTTCAGGGCTGAGTCGGATGGGATTGGTCAGAAGAAAGAATGTTAATGAAGGGTGGAGGAAGAGTCAGTAAGAGCAAAGGCATGGAGGTAGAATAAGAATAACACGGTCGGAATGCAGAGTTGCAGCCGAAGGATAGTGGAAGTCTTATTTGGAAAGTTCAGATGAGCTCATACTGCGAAGCCTTGGATGATCATCTGAGTAATTAGACTATGTTGTTTGAGCAGTGCAGACTGGTTATTGAGTTTCCAGCTGAGCTTGAATACATTAATACAGTGATGTGCAGAGGTTTGCAATAAAATCTGTGCCTTCTGGCTTTAACGCAACCTTTATTTTTCTAGAAAGAACACTGTGTCCATCTCTGAAAACTCTGCTGTGTGCTTCACCACCATCCCTTACCCTCTACCTAACAGCCCTGACTTGCATTTGAGCATCCACGAGGCCCCATGGCTGGAGCAGGTGACCAAGGCTAAGCCAATCAGTGACTTGAACCCTCTAAAAAGAACGATAGTAAAATCTGCATTTCCTAAAGACTTTTCTTTGAGGTCTTTAAACAAAGGATGGGGTCGAAAATATGGATATGAGGCCCAAGGAGCCAGCCTGAAAATGAACCCAGCACGCAGGGTAGAGCACAATGACAAGAATTATAAATGGAGCTCAAACCCTCACGACGTCATTGACTTCTGAATCCCACATGCCTGAAGCCCACCCAATTTCTGGACTTTTCAAATAGGTGAACCACAGTATTCTCTTTGTTACCCATGTGAGTTTGAGTAGGTTTTCTATTATTTTCAACAAAAATTGTGCTAAGTAATATATTGCCTGAAGATAAGGATTTCACCTTGATTTTAGGATAACTAGAAGCTGTACTCGAGCTGGTGACACAGCCCAGCTTTTTTTTCATGACCCACTCTTTAGGACATCTTCAGTGGCACAAATTCCAGTGATTTTTCATAGTTCACCTCCGAAGCCTCAAATCCCAAGTCAGTATCTTCTTTCCCAGGATTGCTGATGTTTCTACAATCTGGAGCTTATACGCTCTGGGGTGACCAATGAATAGCTGTATATCATCCCCGGGCTTTCACATCAAAGGACCCAGTGGAAGCCTCATCCTGTTCAAAATGACAAATTAAAACGAATCCCAGAGCTTTATTCTCTAAGAACATAAGACATGTTTTCTTTTTGAACATTTCATTGCACTGTCTTCAGAATCAAGCTCTCTAAAGAATGTTATTATACCTTGAGCTTCTTGACACATTTCCTAATAATTTGAAGCTTCTGACATTTATACAATAAAAGATTGCACTTCTGCAAAAGAAAAAAAATCAATGAATCTTTTTGGCAATCGTCCTAAATCTGTAGAGATTAAATTCCCTTCCCAGACATTGCTATTTCATATCAAACACAGAGTCACACAGCATAATTAAGATAGTTGTAGAACCATATATTTCATGCCCTAGCTGTCTGCTTTAAACTATCTTGGGAAGTTCAGAAATAATAGAGAAGCTACATCTTAACCAGAGTAATTACATTTGCTAAGCAGAATGGGATGAGCAAGAACTATGTAAAAGAATAAAATAAATCCACCACAAAACCAAGAAATTCTACATTCATTCTGATATATAAACCTTGCTGGTAACAAAGAAAAAAAAGAAAGAAAGAAAAAGAAAAAAGGCTCACCTCCAGTTACAACTCCCAGGGGAATGGCGGCTATTGTCCCCTATTGAGTTGGTGCTTACCATACAGAGCCTGAACAATTCACACAGAAAAATAAACCACAACATTCCTGTTTATTATTACTTTAGCTGAGAGGTGGTGACATTAAACAGTTCTGCACTGCTGCTATAAATCAGCAGGCTGGAGATGTTCTCAGCATGGGACGAGGACTCCTTGGAAACCACTCTCATCAAAGCAACCGGCTGTCAGAATTCTTCAAATTAAACTGTTATTACAGTAGTATTCATTAGTCAGTTACTGGCTATTAAGATATTTTTATATCAGCACCATTGACATTGGCTCTTGCTTTTTAATATGCAAGTTACGTATAAACATGATTCAGTGGCTCATGTGAGGATGACAGACTCTATTAGAGCTGGGTGTCCCCTGTCTAAAGGCTGCTGCAAAGGGTTCCTGTCCTATCCATGCGGACACGAATTTCTCTGCGAAGTTGGACGTTTGTTCTGGTGGTTGGAGTGGGGAGAGAGGTAGCAATAATATATTTCAACACTGGTATTTGCCCAACAAAGTGATAGCTCACCATCAGAAATTATAACTCTTAAAGCTGTTACTGAGCCCCTGATGACAGTGGTTTATGCCCCTCCAGCCTGACGGTTTGGATTTCCGTTTGTCTGAGATGCCAGGAACGTGTGTAACTTTTGCTTGAAATCCAGAATCAAGCAAAGGAGGTAAAATGGGGTGTGTGGAGATGTAAAGAGGAAAATCGGTGTACGAGCTCTGGTAGAGAGAAAAAGCATGACAAGTATGAACTGAAACAGTGTCCTTGACATTTTGGAAAACTTTTAAACCCCAATTTCATTTCAGGGAAACTTTAATCTAAATCATTTTATTTTATCTAGGAAAAAAACATGCACTAAACATTTACTCACTCAGAAAGATTAATATATTCCTTATATGCACACCGCAAACTCATTCACACACAGAAACCACAGACGTTTCACTTTTCCCCTCCCCTCATGCTAATCTTTACACAGTATGTAGAATACTAGTCAGTTTAGTTGAAATGGAGACTATTTAGACCAAATTGTTTATTTTGTAGATGACAAAAGTGAGACTCAATGAATTAGTTAACTAGTGTCAGTCCTTCTATTTTCTGAAAGATCTTGGACCTCCCCACTCCCTGGGACGATAAGGCATTTCCTGGTCCTCAGACCCACAGAGATGCCGAGGGACAGTGTATAAACAACCGCTGCCTCTGCTGCAGGCAAGTGTAGCATCAGTCATTTGCTCTGACCCAGAATCTGAGGTCCCCAGGTTTCAAAACTGAGGTAGAGTTTGATCTGGTATGCAGTAACTGGCTTGTACCAGCTCCCAAGAGAAAATTGTTAAAGTTTTAGGAATTTTGCAGGGCATTGACATTATGTTAATAGTATGAAATGGACTATTTATACCATAAATGATACAAATTAGCAAATAGGACAAATCAGGGCTGTTGTTTTTGTTGCTGTTGTTCTTTCTTCTGGAGAACTGGTTGTTACGCTGTGCCAGCACACCACTGGTCCACTGCTGCATCTCCTTTGCTACAATTGGACTCAGGGAAACGTGCTTCAATGATGAGCATTCCCACAAACAAGCCCCTTAAATTCATTTATTAAACAAGTATTTACCAAATGCCCACCTTATTTCAGGCACTCTGGCCACCTCCTGCCATTGTACAAAGTAAGGAAGGACCAAAATTTAACCATGTCTGCCTGCACACCTCACTGGAGTCCTGTGCCCACCTGGAAGAAGGAACACATTTTTCTAGATTTCTCGAAGGGACTGAGAACTATGGGCCTGTAGGGTGGGGTCTGTAGTTCGATGTCTGTCAAGAAGGGCACTTTGTCTTATCTTCTTAAAGGGACATCATGGGCCAACAGTGGACCCTGAATGCTCCACAAGTGGTGAAGACACCACGGCGTGCCAGTCAGAGTCATGGCTGCAGAGTTCGCTTTCCAGGGAGGAAACAAAATAACCGTGATCATTTGAGAAAGCAACCGCACCATGAAGCAAAACAACCAAGGAGATGAGAGAGAGAGAGAGAGAGAGAGAGAGAGGGAGAGAGGGAGATGAAGGTGGTGAGGGGGAGATGCTTTGGATGAGGTGTTAAGGACTTGTCTTTCCATGGTCTGGGCAAAGGACACCCCAGATGGAACAAGAGCAAACACCCAGAGTGAAGAGGGACCTCGCGTTACCAGGGCACAGAAGGGAGCTCAAGTAACTGCAGCAGAATGGGCAACGCAGAGAAGGATATGAGTAGGGGATAAAAAGGCAAGCAGAGCTCTAGCCATCCATGGAATGGAATTTGATTATATTCTATGTGTAATGAGAAACTACTGGAATGTTTTAAGCAGAGGAGTGATTTGCATTTTTAAAAGATCACTCAGTCTCAGGCTTTTGTATGGAAATTAGATTGTAAGCAAAGAAAAGTACAGGCAAGAGAGCAGTTATAAGGCTGGATGGTGCTCTTCCCACACCCGATGGGGCTTCTTTGTGTTTTGATTTTTATTTATTTTAAAATCTTGTTCCTGAACCCCAACCCGGACCTCCTGACTCAACCACCACTCACCAGCCCAAGACTCAGTTTCTACCTCTCAAAGCCTCAGTGTTTGGTTTTCTTTGAATTAAGTCAAAATCACTGTTTATTAACAACATATCATATAGTGGTGTGTATACTGAAACAACCCAAAAGGTAATTTAAGGAGTATGGGGCAACAAAAACAGAGCGCTGAGACAAAGAAAAAATATGCCTGTTATATGCTAGTTTTAATTTTGAATTTGAGACCAGATCTCACACTAGAGTTATCAAGAAGATGACCCCTCAGCCTCCTGCAGGATGGAGGGTCTGTCTGTAAATTGGGAGTTCTCAATCCTGGAGGCACACTGCTGTCACCTGAAGGCATTTAAAAGTACCTGTGCCTGGGTTCGATCCCAAGAGTTTCTGATTTCACTGGTCTTTGGCAGAACTGTGATACTGGAGTATTTTAGAATCTACCCAGGTAATTCTAATGGATAACTATGGTTGAAAATTATGTTTCTAAACGCATGAGTATTTAGCCAGGAGGAAAGGAAAAATGATGAAGGACTCTATATGGAACAATAGCAGCAAGATCTTCTCACCCTTGAGCCTGGGACGATGAACAGTGGCACTAGTTTTTTCCCATGAAGGATGCAGGTGAATAGTCAATTTGGCACTACAGAGCCCAAATAGCAAAAAAAGAGTATTTCTAGAACTTAGGGACTTAGCTAAGTCTAGAGGTACGTTATCTCAAAAAAGAGATGTAAGCCATCTCAAATACTAGGTTTATAGAAGTGACTGTTTTATGGAGACTGACTCTACCCTACTCTCATGCCATTTAAAATCCAAGTCTAAAGTGGAATAATGCGAGAGCTTTTCCCTATAAGACCAGCTGCCGCTCAGTCATTGAAAGGAAACACATATCCAAATAAATGTCAAACGAGAAGTTCTCTCTTCCCTTCCAACTCCTGGTCCCAACACTTCCACCTTCCAAAATATAAACATTAATCGGGAAATGACACAAAAGAACAGAGTTGGAGAATTCAAGAAAGGGGAAAGCATTGATATGCGTTGCTTTACTACTATGCATCAAGTATTGTGAGGGGCTTTTCCCAAATTGCCCCAGTTATCACCAAAATAACCCATTATCTGCATCATCTTTACTTGACAGTTGTTGAACCTGAGGCTTCCAATAGTAAGTGATTTTTTTTAAGGTCCCACACTGAGAAATCATCAGAGAAAAATTCAAAGCTCCAAAATCCATGTTCTTCATAGTACTATGCTTCTTTCTTAGACAAGAAAAAACGGGGCAAAGGAACTGTAGAAACAAGACAAATTGGAAATTGGTTAGACATTGAAAAATATGGCAAATTAAGAGGTCAAAGAGACACAAATGCTGGAAGAGATACTTTTCTTTCCCTCCTTTCCAGGGGAGAGATACCGTATCAGGGCTTCCACTTCCAGGCAGGAATTTGACATGGCATGTGGCGGTCCCCAGGCTGGGAGTGTTTACATGGAATAAACCAACACTGATGGGGACAAAAGGTCAGCTCATGAGCAACAGAGAAGAGAGAGCCATTGTAGACATTAAGCATATACACCAATTGTCAGCAAATTGCCTTGTGAGGTGGAAAATTCTTTCTTTCCTCCTTACCTCTCCCAGAAAAACATTTCTTCTACTTTCAAATGCTACTTTTTTCATTTTTCCTTTGTAAAACTATGTTATTCAAGAAAATGTCCTGTCTTCTTGTATGTTTATTTTATGTAAGAGCCTGTTCATTATGGTAATAGAGGAGAAAAGAGCTTTGGAATGTTTGGGTTTTGGGTTCTTTTTTTTTTTTTCAATTTGCAAAGGGATTTTGAGAGTGCTGAAGAGTAAAGCTGTTCTTTCCCCATGAAATACACATCTGCTGAAATGGACCAAGGAAACAGAAATGAGTATTTTCTGTCCACTGCAATGCTTCTCAGCTTGTTTATTTTGAGCCACGTAGACACCTTGCTTCTAGTTAAACAGTTTCGTGCAGAACTCCAATTTCCATTAGGAAATCATTGTCATTGCTTGAAGGACAAAATGACTTCTTCTCGGCACATGAAAAACTTGATTCTAGTCATTTACTCCAATGAGTAATTAACTTTGTGTCAAACTAGTAAAATTACAATGACACACAGAAAAATGTTTTCATGAGGGTTTATGGTTTCCCAACCTGTTTCCTTTTAATGTTTAAAACTCTCATAAGGATTCTCTTAAAGATTCTATCAAACTGCCTATGTCTCTGTGAAATTCAAGTTGTTATGAAGACAGAGACTATCTATAAATGGCTAGTGGACATCTATATCCTGTCCATCCGTTCAGTGTGTCCATATGGGCCTTTTTCTTTGTTTTATTTTGAGTCTCAAAGAACAAAGCAAAGATGAAGTTGAGTACAGAGCAGTCACTCTTGGCTGAAGGGTGGGATGACGCCAGAGGCAGCCAAACCGGTCATCGGCTGGGGAGGCTATTTGAACGCTGCAGCCTCACTGCTTCCCTGCTGTACAGGTTGCTTTGGCCTTTTTGCACACGTGGAGAAAATCTTATTCACTGGGATGTCGCACCTGTGAAACAGAGCTCTTTGATGACAGCACTGCCTTGAGACAGAAGGTAACCTTTGCTTCGCTATCAGGCAGCTGGGGAAGTGCAGTCATATCTCAGGGCTGTGAGTGATGTCATTGAAAGGCAAGGCTGTTAAAAGAGAAATCGAACACAAAACAGTGGGCTCCCACTGCGTCCTCCCCAATAGGAAGACACTCCGCCCTGGAACAAATACCATGGCTGGGTCGTATTACTGCTGGAGTTACAATGCCATGCTGGAACAAATGTGTTGATAGCTGCCAGGAAACCAAACCGACCTGTGACATAAAAACAAGAATGTCATGGAGTAGGTGTGTTTCCTCTCTTTTTGTTCTGTTGCATGAGCAAGAGAACTTTATTCCTGTAGATAAATTTCTAAGGCAAAGGATAAAAGTGAGAAAAGATGGTGTTGGAGGCTTCAGTTTAAATTTCCAAACTCGTGACCCTTCCAACCCACAATGCCCAACTTAGACATGAAGTTGGTATTTGGCTTACTCTTACCTTAACTTAAATGGAAATAATTTTGCTTTTTACGGATTTATAAGCTTCCATTTAAAAACATACCAGAGGGCCAGGCGCGGTGGCTCAAGCCTGTAATCCTAGCTCTCTGAGAGGCCGAGGCGGGCAGGTTGTTTGAGCTCAGGAGTTCGAAACTAGCCTGAGCAAGAGCGAGTCCCCGTCTCTACTAAAAATAGAAAGAAATTAATTGAACAACTAAAAATATATAGAAAAAAATTAGTCGAGCATGGTGGCACATGCCTGTAGTCCCAGCTACTCAGGAGGCTGAGGCAGAAGGATCGCTTGAACCCAGGAGTTTGAGGTTGCTGTGAGCTAGGATGATGCCATGGCACTCTAGCCTGGGCAAAAGAGTTAGACTCTGTCTCAAAAAAAAAAAATACCAGAGACCTCTTTATAACCTGCCCTATTCTGAAATAATAACTTTTCTTAAATGTATGCTATTCTTAAGCTCAGTATAAAAGAAATGTATGTCAACCATGTAGGCAGCTACCATTCCCCACCTTTTCAGCAGCCATTTCAATTTTGGAAGGCGAATTTTTTCCCCTTATTCCAGGCAAGTCTGGCATCGTTAAGGATTAATTTTTCAATTTGTGAAATATTTGTTCCTTTCCTTTCTCCCTCCTGCTATGTTACCTTGACCTCACTATGCATTCTGTGCCACATGGAGGTCAAGGATATGGGACTCAAACCAGCCACAGTGGCTCCTTGGGAAGCAAGTTTGTCAAAGGATTTGATGGGAGAGGAAGTATTGGGAATTCCTGACTAAAATAAGGTTTTAGAATTTTCCACGGATATTTTGTTTTCTCTGCTCTCACCATTTCTAACCCAAACCTATAACTGAAATATAATGGCTTCATGTATTGGCATCTGGATACAATGCAGTTCATTTGCACAATATGACTATAAAGATGTTTGGAGTGGTGAAACATCTGGTAGGAAAGGAGTTTTGATACATGTCTAAACTATGGATGCTGTAATTTTTATTTTTCTATCCAGTGTTTGTAAAAGAGTAGAATTTTGCACATTGTTGACATAAATTGGATATTGAAACCATATGGAGATCTATTTTTCAAAACACACATATGCAGTATCCAAGCCTAGAGATTCTGATTCAGTCATCTGTGATGGAGATCAGGCCTGTGTGCTTTTTAAAACTTTCCAGGTGATTCTCAACTAGATACCTGCTTGAAAACCAATGGCATAAAGACCTATTTTTTATGTCTTTTAAAAATGGCATTACATTGAAATGTTTTTATTATTTAGTTAACTTCTCTACTATCCATCTTAAAAATAATTTTCTGGGGAGTGTTTAAATGCCTTTTACATGTATTCATATTTCCATGGTGAAATTTTTAAAGGGTCCACTCCATTAAGTTGCATACTCAGATCCTGATTGCTGTGTTCATTTTAAAATTGGCAAAATTAGATTTCTCGAACTCAGCAATTGGAGAACAGACATATAAATTCCTGTTTTCAAATGCTCAACTTTAAAATTACACAATATAGAGTAAACAAAAGAGTGCATTATGAGTCAGGAATGCGGGTCCTGAACACAACTGTGCCACTAGCTCAGGGCTCAGTGTCCACACACTGGCAAAGCGTGAGGTTGGTTTAGGTGAGCCCTGAGGTCCCTTTTGGCTTCAGCAGATGGGATCCCATTTACACTCCGATCCTGTGTGAAATGGACTGGCAGTTGCTAACAGAGATAACAAGTGCATGAGAGGCAGCCTTTTGCTGCTTTCCGGAGGACGGCTGTAGCTATCAAGTCAGGAATACCCAGGAGCTAAGCTTCCTTCCTGCCATCTGCCCGAGCAAGTAATGGCTTAGTTCACACAACCTGTTATCTAGATAAGAGGCCTTGGACTGTCAGCTTGCCTGTCAACTTCAGTCCTGTTAGATTCATGACCCCTAAAGGTATTAGTTGCCTGATTGACTGACTGATGATGACTGACATGTATACACAATTAACTCTTTAGTCTCACTAGCCCCGAAATGAGACCCATATGTTCCTAATCTACAAATGTGTATTAGTCTCTCCTCCCATGGTGAAATCACAATCAGGCACTTACAATGAGATATAGACAAGTGATTTTTGAGGACTTTTGCAGTCATGCAGAATTTCCACTCCACTGACTGAGCCATAGCACACTTGCTAATGCCTGTCTTTTATATGTGATTGTGCAGCCATCCGTAGAGATTGGGCATAGAGAAATACACTTTTGGGGGGTTTTATGTGTGGTTTTGGTTTTTGTCAAATCATTATTAAACTGCCATTGACTAGGAATTTGTCTTTATTGTTTGCTTCTGGGCATTTTGGTTTCAAATAATTTTTCTACTGAAACAATTTCTGTTAAAAACTGTGCTATCCAAGTATTGACAATACAGAGTTAGCTATTAGCACATTATATTGTACACACTGACATGCAAATGTGTAATTCACAGCAATAGTTGTATATTTGTACATCTGTAGCATGGAGTAGGCACCTCTTAAATTACTGCCTTTAATTCAGAAACGCCCACAGTTTCTTACACAGTTAATGGGAAAGGCCTGGACGGGTAGACTTTAGACCTACTAGTCCTTTCCCAGTTTAAACATATGTCACCTACTTTTGCTTTTATAAGCAAACATATGTCACCTACTTTTGCTTTTTAAACCAAGTTTCTTGCTTATGAAAGAGGAAGAAACAGTTTGTTTTCTATATCATGCTCACTTCCCGAGGTTGGTAAACCATTGAGGGAAGCAATATTATCTATTCTTCGTTTTGACTTCCAAGTAGCGGTTCTCTGCCCAAGTGTCAACACCTTAGACTGTTCGTCTGCTCTCCCCATGCATCCAGACACTGACCACTGTTCAGTCATGCATCCAGCAAACATCCCATGCGTGTCTACTATGGATAAGGCGGTAACGGAGGCAGCAGTGTACAAGAAGACGCCATCCCTGTGGAGCAGAGAAGATCAATAAAAGTAAGTACATAAACAAGTAAAGAAGATACTTTTGGAGAGTATTAAATACTAAGAAAGGAAAATAAAAAGGGTAGTGTGACAGAGAGAAGCTGGAGGATTACTTGAGATTTGGAAGAGAGGGAACGGCTTGCTGAGGAGGCAGAAATTTAAGTCAGACCTTAAGGGGAAAAGGAAAACCAGCAGGTGACATGGAGGAAGAGAATCCAAGAGATGAGGCCCCAAGGCCACCACAGACTTGGCATGTTTGAAGAACAAAAGGCCAGCATTGACACCATCTTCTTGAGTCTGTTTCTAGTCAATTTTGTCTCTAAACCCCATTCAGGAAAAAATATTTACAAAGTTCATTGAGAATGCTGATTTCCAGATTCAATCCTAGATATCCTTTCTCAGTAAAAAGAAAGAAGAAATACAAATACTCCACGTGATGCAGATTGTGGTGTCTTGTCAACCCCACCTGAAGTTACATCTGATCAGAGTTGGAGATAGAGATTTATAAGTCATTAGTGTATATGTGGTAATTAAAACCATGGGCATGCATGCAACTGCCTGGGAGAGTAGGTACAGGAAGAAAGATTCAGATCTCAACCTTGGGGAAACCCGACGTCTAAGGAACACAGGTGACAGAAGAGGAACCTGCGAGAGAATAAGGAGAAAGAAAGCCAAGAGCTGTGTCAGTGAAGCCTAAGAGCAGGATTTCAAAAAGGTGTGATCACACGTTCATTCCTACAGCAAGTACTTTTAGAAGGCGTTCTTTTTGCCAGGCACTGGGATGTAGCAGAGAAAAAGACAAAAATCCCTGCCTTCATAGAACACGCAGTCTGGTATCAAAGGGAACAGAGCAGTCTAAAGAACAGGACAGTTTTTATAGAGTGTTAGTTGACGACCAAATTGCTGTGGGCTGAGGAATTAGTGGGAGATGAGAAAGTGGAAACAGCAAATGTGGTTTAGACTTTCTAGATGGCCATAAAGGGAAGAAAGGAACAGAGCTCTCTGTGGCCTCTCTCTGCCACTCAATTGTGTGACCTCAGTGACACTCCACTGCTACGAAGAAGTGGAAACCTAATTTTGAACTCTAACAAACAAAATTATAGATTTTGAAAGAACTATATTGATTTTGAAAGAACTAAAATACCATCAAGTCCCTGGAACCAGGATGAACATAAACGGAATTTTTTGCAGAATAGTCCAAAAATGTAGCCTATGACAATGACAGTTCTTTGCCCTCCAGAAGAGAAAGAAATATTTTGCAGAATATTTGAGGGATAACAAAATAAAAATCAAAAATAAATTAGTAAATAAACAATAATCAGGTATGAAAACTATAAGATTAATATTCTTCAAAATTATTGTGAGACTTTTTTAATCATATGAAAAATAGAGGTCTAAAGGAATCCAAGGCCAACTCAAATATAAAAATGGATATGACTCACATCCATTTTCTCCCTTCCTGATTCACTTATTCCTCCTCTTTTCCACACAAACTAAAAAGAGCACCTTGGTTAGAGAAATCAGTTGAGAGTCCATACTGCGCATTTCTTGTTAAACCCTTAAAAACTAGGTAGGAGTATAGAAATGCCTTATTGTGAACTCAGAAGACCCAAATGTCAGTTTCCACTGTAAAATTAAGTGTTCGTTTTTGGAGGTACAAATTTTTAGTAATTAAGGTAATTGAGTCTGTCCAAATATATATTAAAATTATTTATCTCATTGAACTTTTCCATGATTTTATCTTGAAGCCAATTAAAATTTCAAATATTTTTGGAGTAATGTGGTAGAACATTAAGTAAAATGATACTAAATTGGAAACCAAACTGGTAAAAGAAATACATGGGAACTATCAGAAAATTTCACAAAGAAAATAAAAATACCTTTTTTCCTTATAGTAAATAAATTGTAGATAGATCAACAATATAAAGACAAACAATGAAACCACACAAAATCAAGAAGAAAAAAGGGAGAAATTTATTTATAGTCATAGACTAGGAAATACTTTGTTTCAAACAGAATACAAAACCCAGAAGTCATAAAGGATGTCTGACTGGATAAAAATAATTGTTTTATTATAAATAGCATAAGAAATATTAACTGTTAATAAAATAAACAAAGATTCTTCCCTTCATTCATAATTAAATAATTTGCAAATAAAAAATAGTCCTCACAACAACTGCTTGAGCTAGGGGTGCTATTATTACTCCACTTTCAGATGGTTAGGCAATTGTTCAGGTACCATTTGCTTAAAAGACCCTCTGTTTCCCACTGATTGGTTATTCTGCAGCTGTTGTATGGTAAATTCTCCATATACAAATTGAGCTGTTCCTAGATGCTTAGTTCTACTGGTCTATTTGTCTATCTCTGAAAAATGCCACACTGTCTCATTACTTTTGCTTTATAATAAGTCTTGATATTTGATAGGCAAAGTTCCTTCATGATAGTCTTCTTCAGAGTTTCTTAACTATTTAAAGGCCTTTGCATTTCCAAAAAATTTCAGAAAATCTGGGGTTTTTTTTTCTGTTTCACAGAATAAAACAGGTAACAGGAATAGGAAGTTATAAATACATTTGTAGAGAATTGATATCATTTCAAAATTAAATATTTCCCTCCATGAACATGGTATAGTGATTAGTTTATTTAGGTCTTCTATAATTTTCTTCAATAATGTTTAATAATTTACATGTAACTTCTAAAATATCCTTTTTAAGGATTATTTTTTAGTTCCAAATGACTTCCATTTTGTAACTACTCTTTCCTGTTTATAAAAAGTTAAACAACTCTTCGGGTAGAGTTGTAGAAAACAAGACTGCACTAAAAATTTATTAACATTAGAACTGGATTCTGGGAAGGAAGGGATTGCTTCCTTACCATTCTTACCACATCAAAATGACAGCCTTTCTTTATATATCTGCATATACCTATGACCTGCACTCATCAGTCAACCTCGTGTCCAAGAATTGTTTTGTGATCCACAGGAAGGAAGTTTACTTGCTTACCAACAAATAAGCAAACTTTGAAGAATAAACTGGCAATAAGAAGTCAACATACATTTGAAAGGAAAGAGAATTAAATTATTCAGAAGATGGTATGGTCTTAGAGGTTTGTAAAAGAGTAATGATAATTGTTCAAGGGATTAAACATGAATATTTTTTTGGTAGTTGAGTTTTTAACTTTTAGAGTCCGATAGCATAATCTGTTGATTAAAGGAAATTATTTCCTCTTCAGTAGCTCTCAAAAATCACAAACAATTGTCACAAATCATTTCTTTGTAAAAATGTTCACATTCCAAATTTGCAGATGACATTATAGTGAACAGTGAAAGGAGGGAGTCGTAGAAGAACTGTGGGATTTTTTTAAAACAATGATTAAACAACACAAATTCTTTTTTATCCCTTATATTCTACTGACCATATCTGCTTTTTTAAATATAAAAACTCTCTCTCTTCTAGCCATTTTCCCTTAATGCTCATATCAATTGACAAATTTGATTAAATGTCTACTCAGTAGCACTGTGCTAAGTTTAAAGAACTGAAAAGAATAATATATGATCAGACCGCACAATGAACTAAAAATATTTTATGAAGGTAAGAGATAGAAATTTGAAAAATTAAAGAACAGATATGCATAGCATGGACAACAGATTCCAAAACACAAGGACTTGTTTGCTAGAAAACAAAAAAAAAAAAATAAAAACAAAAGAAAGAAGAACTTAGATTTGTTAAAGGTGTTCTATAAAACATAAACTAAAAAGAAATGGCAAGGAGAATATGTCCCTATTTTTCTAAAGTCCGGTGCTTGTAATATTAGAGTCTCTGAATGTCTATCTCAGTTTCTTTTTGGTCCAGAGCACCTGCTTCAGATAGCTAAAGACTAAATGTGAAAGATTCAGCAGAACATTATTGCTCTTTTTACCTTTCCTGCACTGTGAGAGAATGGCCTATTTCAAATATTTTGGCCATCACTTAGTTTGCATTTGCAAGAAGAAAAATGATCGTTCTTCATTGCTTGTGTGGTTTCTACCTCATGTCTAAGCTTCTAGACTGCACTTTACCCATTGCTTAAATGTGTCCAAGTTGAGCAAAGATGTTGCTCCAATTGGATTAAACCAAACTCTCCGATGTGTACTGTAGCTGCTAGAAAGTAAGTCCAACAATGGTAAGGGTCTTTGTTTGTTCATTGAATAATGCTTTGTACAGAGTGGCTACTCAATAAATATTTATTGAATAAATATTAGTTTATTTGGGCCTGTCATAGGAAATGATACTTAACACATCATATAGAAAGTCCACATGAAAGAGAAAAACAGCAACAGTGAACAACAAATGGTTATGCCCCATGAGCCATGCTCCTTTGAGGCAAGGTCAGCGAGTGATACCTTTCTTTTGTTACATGTGTCTTTGGATTTTTGATAAATCTCTCCCCAGTTTGCCAGTTTTTTTTCTCTCTTTTTTTTATTTCAGCATATTATGGAGGTACAGATGTTCAGGTTATGTATGCTGCCCTTCCCCCCACCCCCCGAGTTGGAGCTTCAAGCGTATCCATCCCCCAGATGGTGTGCATCACACTCATTATGTATACCTATAACCATCCCCTCCTCCCTGCTCCCATCTACCCAACACTCAATAAATGTTATTCTTATATGTGCACTTAGGTGTTGATCATTTAAAACCAATTTGCTGGTGAGTACCTGTGGTGCTTATTTTTCCATTGTTGGGATACTTTGCTTAGGAGAATGGGTTCCAGCTCTGTTCAGGAAAATACAAGAGGTGCTATATCACCATTGTTCTTACAGCTGAATAGTACTTCATGGTATACATATACTGCATTTTATTAATCCACTCATGCATCGATGCACACTTGGGTTGTTTCCACATTTTTGCAATTGTGAATTGTGCTGCTATAAACATTCGAGTGTAAATGTCTTTTTTACAGAATGTCTTTTGTTCCTTTGGGCAGATGCCCAGTAATGGCATTGCTGGATCAAATGGTAGTTCTACTTGTATCTCTTTGAGGTATCTCCATATTACTTTCCACAGAGGTTGTACTAGTTTGCAGTCTCACCAGCATGGACATGCTTGAAGCTCTGACTCAGGTGGGACAAAGGCAATATATGTAACCTAAGCATTTGTACCTCTGTAATATGCTGAAATAAAAAAAAAATTTTAAAAAGTAGTGATCTAATTTGTTAATATATCAGTAATATAACAAATACACATATATATTTTTCGAAGGAAAGATTTTCAGAATTGGGAGAAAAAGATGTATTACAAACCACATTTGGTTTTGTATTATCAATGGGTATCCTATTAAATATTATGGGATTTTCAGCTTTAATGATGAAGATTGACTATTCATTGTCTACAGTCACAGGATGAGATTAGCTCTCTAATGCAAGCTTGGCATGTAACTTCTATGCATAGAGCTACTGATTAATCCATCCCTCCATCCACCCATCCATTCATCCATAAAAAGTGGCCTAATGCTTCATAATTGGCAGGCTACCAAGCAAAGGATTTGGGAGTGGTGCTGGAAGGGGCAAAGAATTTGAGTGGGTGGCACACGGAACAGTAATGGCTAGGTGGAACACAGAGAGTTGGCAAAGATGCAAGTGGAGATTAGCCCAGAGATGTCACTGAGGTGAAGTTTTACAGTCGTCTGGGGAATGCAGAATTAAAAAGGAGAGAAACCATGCCCAGAGAACCATGATCACTGTCTTTTTGAATGGCATTAACTAGGTAAGAAACTTCTGGTAGTCATAGTAATGCTTGTTGAAAAGCATGGGTTGAGCAGAGTAGCATGCAGACTTCATTCTGGGCCTAACTTCCCTCTGGGTAGGCAGGATTCTATGATGAGTGTATTGATAATACACCCACACCATGCAGAAATGGTAAACATTAGACTACTGATTTCAAGTGAACCCATTTTTCACCTCTGTTGAATCTGAGCTTCCCCAGTGCCAATGGCTGACCCTATGTGGCCACGCCTCCCACCAGGAACTCTTTTGTAAGCGACCTCACTGGAAAGATAAGTAAGTAATTGCTAGAAGCAGAGAAGAAAAGCATGGCTGAGGAAAAAAAAAAGGGGAAAAGAGAGCACTCACACTGGGGATTCAAAACTGTCTCAGGAGACCGAAAGCTCAGAGGAAACACTGATAGACATTTTCCTCATCGTCCTGGACACCCCTAAGTGGGCTGGTTACTCCCCATCCTCCGATTACAGCTCGACATCAGTACCAATGGGCACTTTCTCTTCTGTTTTGGAGCCCATCGGTCTGGTGACCCCGAATATGTGGACTCAAAAGCTGAACTTCAGAAACAGTGATGATACAAAGATAGTGGTTATGTTCCTACCTGGGAACATAATTAGGAACCACAAGGAAAATAATCATCTTTGTCTGGCTGGGTAGAAAGGGCCAAGCCTTTATTCAGATAATGGATTAAACAAGTTTCAGGTCCAAAGTGAAAATAACCTTCTAACATAGGCAGTTTTGCTTACCTTGTCAAAGTCAAAGATTTTTTCTGCAAAAAGACCATTGGCAATGCTGAGATCATAATCCTTGTGGGATGAGTTTATATCGGAAAGAACTCTTTTCAGTTGAGACTGGAGTGCTGGCTGTTATTAAAAAGATGTATAAAAATTTATTCTTGGACTGCAGACATATGCATAATCTCATCTACGCATGAAATAAAACATGTATATTATACCATACAAATTAAAAAATAATGAGCTATAAAAACAGCAAACAATGCCGTATACATTTACAATGTCTTGCCCTTTCTCATAATAGTGTCTGTGGTCAAATTAAAGAATTTACTAAATAAATAATTAACCTTAGAATAAAATTGTTAACAGAAGATAATGAATGTGTACTAAATAATTAATTTTATCTATGTTAGTTGGCTGAGAATATCAAAGGAGAAAGGCAAAACATTTAGTTCTACACTGTCTTACCAAAATCTGGCCAATACTTAAGTAAAATATTAATAAAGTTATACTTAACAAGGAAATTATCAAAATTTTATTTGAAATATCCACAATCTGGAAATCTGAAAACAGCTTCTTTTGTTTCAAAAAAGTAGAGCATGGATTTAAATATATTCAGGATACAGTCATTTGTTTTCAATTGAGTCTCACATTCTCTTTTTCCAAAAGAACACATTATCTTTACCTGACTATTAGAAGAGCGTCCATGTCCCGAGGCAGCATTAAAGTGAAGCAACTGCAAACAGGACACAAGGAAAGCAGTTATCAGAATCAGAGGTTACCGGGAGAACAATTGGCAAGAGGTTTTAAAAATTAAAACATTTCTTTCCCAATACATTTGTCTAATTGCCATTCCAAGGTCACTAGCACCCTAGAGTGGATTCTCTCCACGACTCCAAATGAGCATCGATAGGCTGGGAAGGAGAGAAACATGCTCTGGTTTTAATTTTTTTATTACATTTTCTTCATTTTCTACATCCTGATCTCTCCCAGTTTCACCAGGATTTGGAAATTTGTGTTAATTTACATAAATGCAATAGTGACATTGCTTCCAACTGAGACATGCTTGGTGGTCCACACACACAGATGTTAGTGCCTCCGTGCACACCTCTCTTAATTTAAAACATAATGAAAATCCTATTTAGGCAACTGAGCTCCACAGTTTTCAATAGTCAATGAAATGGGACCACAATCCTCACTACCACAACAATGTAACTCAAAATACTTGTGGACTGTTTTGTGATGTATGGAATGAATAAGCCTCTTTTTGAAATGACCTGGCAGCTATAATTTTAACATTTGGGCCAATACAAATTAGGTTATCCATTCCTGTGTTCATTTAATACTTATTTAAGTTTTACTTAACAGACTTTTCCTTTTTTTTTTTTTTTTTTTTTGCAAGTATGGAGTCATGGAACCCATCAGCATTTCCTATCGATAATTATTCCTAAATTTCTTTTTTTTTTTGCGACAGAGTCTCGCTCTGTTGCTGGGGCTAGAGTGCCGTGGCATCGGCCTAGCTCATAGCAACCTCAAATTCCTGGGCTCAAGCAATCCTTCTGCCTTAGCCTCCCGAGTAGCTGGGATTGCAGGCACGTGCCACCATGCCCGGCTAATTTTTTCTGTATATTTTTAGTTGTCCAACTAATTCTATTTTTAATAGAGACGGGGTCTTGCTCTTGCTCAGGCTGGTCTTGAACTCCTGACCTCCCGCCTTGGCCTCCCAGAGTGCTAGGATTACAGGCGTAAGTCACCATGCCTGGCTCTAAATTTCTTTTTTTTCAAATTATTTTTATTTCAGCATATTACGGGGGTACAAATGTTTAGGTTATTGCCTTTGCCCCACCCCAGTCAGAGCTTCAAGAGTATCCATTTTCCGGATGGTGCACACCGCACGCGTTAGGTGTATATATACCCATCCCCTCCTCCCCCTTCCCATCTGTATTATTTTATATAGAAAAGCATTAAGTTTGGCCGGGCGCGGTGGCTCACGCCTGTAATCCTAGCACTCTGGGAGGCCGAGGTGGGCGGATCGTTCTGAGCTCAGGAGTTCGAGACCAGCCTGAGCAAGAGCGAGAACCCGTCTCTACCCAAAATAGAAATTAATTGGACAGCCAAAAATATATATAGAAAAAATTAGCCGGGCATGGTGGCTCATGCTTGTAGTCCCAGCTACTTGGGAGGCTGAGACAGTAGGATTGCTGGAGCCCAGGAGTTTGAGGTTGCTGTGAGCTAGGCTGATGCCACCGCACTCGCCCCAGGCAAGAGAGTGAGACTCTGTCTCAAAAAAAAAAAAAAAAAAAGAAAAGCATTAAGTTTTATTTAAGTTACATGGATCCTAAAACATTATATCACCACCATTTGAAGACTTACAATCCTTTCTCACCTCCTCTCCCAACCCCATATCTTATAAGGTTCTCAACATGTAGTGCTTCCCCTAATTTTCAAGCTATTGATAATATAAATTCATAATCATTTGAATGCATGCTTTATTATACCTAATAAATTTCTTTGAGCCCAGAAACTCAGGTTTTCCCTGATTTTTCTATCTTATTCTTTATAACTCCACATTGCCTCATTTAGTTCAGGTACTCATTCGTATTGAGCAAATTTAAAAACTATATTTTGTGTATCAGGCATGATTTTGATTAGGAAAAGACCACATTAGTCTGACAGAGGATTTTCACATAGTGATATGTATGTAATAACAGTTGTGAAATGCTGGCTTGTCCATTGGTGAACAATGGGGTTAGTAACTTGTCACTAGGAAAGAAAGGTTGGACAGGACCTTCCACTTCCTTGGAATTATTTATTTTTGCTTCTACAAGGAGGAAATAAAGCCATACTTTGGACAACATCATTATAATTATTTCATTTTTTTTTTTTTGCTTTGTCATATCTACATTAGAAAATAGATGTTTGTCTCTCAGTGCTCCCAAAATAGAAAGGAAAAGTTGCAAATGGAAGTAATCACTCTCAACCATCTGAGTGTAAGGAGAGGGAAAGTAGCAGGGGCCAGCTCCTGTCTGCTGACCTTGAACTTGGGTGGTCCCTTTGTACCTTTCTTTCCTAAAATAAGGCATCAAGAATGGGAGGGACCAGTTCTCTGATCTTTGAAACAGATCAGGGAGAAAAGTTTGAATATTACATAATATTGTCTAGAGTAAACTATAAATGGCTTTATAAAATTACATAAACATAAATTATAAAATTTAAGTTGATGTCTGTTCTTCAGAGTTTTAAACCTTTTACTCACTACAGTGGTGCCTCACTTAATGCTGAGGATATCTTCTCCCAAAGGGGTCATTAGGCAATTTCATTATTGTGTGACCATCGTAGAGGGCACTTACACAGACCTAGCTGGTACAGCCCGCTACACACCTAGGCTCTACGGGATAGCTTGTTGCTCCTGGACTACAAACCTGTACAGCATGTTAACTGTACTGAATGCTGTAGACCACTGTAACACAATGGTAAATATTTGTGTACCTAAATGTATCTAAATCTAGAAAAGGTACAGTAAACATATTGTATAAAAGATAAAAATGGTACACCTGCATAGGGAACTTGACATGAATGGCATTTTCAAGATTGGAAGTTGCTCTTTGAGTCAGTAAGTGAGCGAAGAGTGAATGTGAAGGTCTAGGACATTGTTATATACCAGTGTAGACTTTATAAACATTGTACACTTAGGCTACACTAAATTTATAAAAAATATTTTTCTTTCTTCAGTAATCAATTAACATTAGCTCACTGTAACTTATTTACTTTACAAACTTTCATTTTTTAAAAATTTTTGACTCTTTTGTAATAATGATACTTAGCTTAAAACACAAAGACATCGTACAGCTATACAAAAATATCTTTCTTTATATACTTACTCTATAAACTTTTTATGATTATTATTATTTTACTTTTTAAACTTTTTTGTTAAAAACTGAGACTCAAGCACACACATTAGCCTAGGCCTGTACAGGGTCAGGATTATCAATTTCACTGTCCTCCACCTCCACATCTTGTCCCACTGGAAGGTCTTCAGGGGCAATAACATGTATTCAGCTGTCATCTCCCATGACTGATAACAATGCCTTCTTCTAGAATACCTCCTCAAAGACTCGCCTGAGGCTGCTTTACAGCAAACTTTTATTTTTTATTCAAAGAAGAAGTATACTCTAAAATAACAATAAAAAACATAGCATAGTAAATATATAAACTAGTAACATAGTCATTTATTATCATTATCAAGTATTATGTACTGCACAGAATTGCCTGTGCTATACTTTTATACAATTGGCAGTGCAGTAGGTTGGTTTACACCAGCATCACCGCAAGCACATGAGTAATGCATTGCGCTATGGTGTTATGATGACTACCGCATCTCTAGACAATAGGAATATTTCAGCTCCATTATAATCTTATTGGACTACAGTTGTATATGTGGTCTGTCAGTGGTCGAAGCTATTGTTACATGATGCATGAGTATACCTTGTAAAAAGAACCTAGTAATTAATGTGAAGCTAGCCAGGAGAAAGGAATCTCTCCTTCTCTTTGGCCCAGATTTCTTCTAAGGCAGACTGCAACTTTTAAACTTCCTGCAGTTCTCGTTTTTAAAAAGTCCTAAAGCCACCATTGTATAGGCTGTTATTTTGGAATATGTAGATGGACAGAAATATAAAATACTATGATAAAGTGTCAGAACTGAAACATGCTAATATCAGTTCTGAGTTAACTCTTGCAGCACCCAAGTAATAGTATAAAAATTACATGAATATCTAGAAGTCATTCTTTTTAACTTTTTAACTTTTTGAATAAAGTTTTAAGAAGTATAATAATATTTAACATCATTCTTTGATCATTAATAATATTCTATTTTTATATTAATTTGTTTGATTTTCTTATATTGCTAATTGGCTTTTTAATAGTTGGACTGGTACAATATCGAAGTGACACATATCTGTTTTTGTCTTTTAAAAAATCTAAGAAATTGTAGTCTCAACAATAAAACTACCATGACCAAAGATAAATAATGATACTACAGTTTGAGCAGTCCTGATCCAAAAATCCAAAATCTGAAATGCTACAAAATCCAAAAATTCTGGAGCACCAGAATGACTCCACAATGGAAAATTCCACACCCAACTTCATATGGTAATTCAAAACTTTGTTTCATGCACAAAATTATTAAAAGTATAAAATCACCTTCATGCTATGTGTATATGAAACATAAATGAATTTCATGTTTAGACTTGGTCCCATCCCCAGGACATTTCATTATGTGCATGCAAATATCCCAAAATCTGAAAAAATTCAAAATTTGAAATAAAAAATTCAAAAAAAAACTCCTCCTGATTCCAAGCATTTCAGTTAAGGCATCTTCAATCTGTAGTAAATATTTATATGTGATAAATGTTAAATAAAATTTCAAAGGGCTTATTTATCACAATTCTCCTTCTTCTTACTTTTCCTACCCAATTCCTTAGTGTTCCTATTCAAAATACTAAGAGTCCTCTATTTTTATCTTCCCTCATGTCCTTATGTAGGAAAATCAAATAACTGGCCAGCAAATTTAGATGACAGCAATGAGAGAAAAACAATGGGTCTATACAATGTAAGCAATTTCAGAATATTCGGATTAAGCGTGAAAAAAAAGGAGGCCAAATCATCTGCATCCCCTTGGACTTCTACCTATGTATTCATGCCAAATTATAAAACTATTATTTCTTCTTACAGAATGGTAGAGTAAGTAGTACAATGATTATTTCAAAATGTTTTCGGTAAAACCCAATTGTGTTTTAAAAAATTCAAATTTGTACAACTTTGAAATAATATTGTAATCCAAACACATGATTTAGAGTAAAAATATATATAGTATAATATGTTTTAATGGAAATGTTATATAAGAGAGAAGAAAGGAGCAAGTGAATTCAAAAAAAAAAAAAACCAGGGAAAATAAATTTTTAAAACTTTTATATTAGAACAAGATAAGAAAAAACAGTAATATTAGAGATAAATGAAAAAATATGTGCCTGCACACATGACCTTGTAAATAAATACTTGCCCAGATCTTTCACTCAAATGGTGAGCAGCCTTCATGACACTTCAACTACACTGAACCTCAAGCACACAGATTCTTGACTTTAACGCAGTCAATGAGCCAGGGCTTCATATAGAATAGCTGAGCCCTTCTTGGAGCCAAGAAAACTCAAGACAAGTCCAGAGTGTCTCCTCAAAAAGCAAAAATATTTTAGAGTTATTGGGAAGGATTGTTTAAAAAGGATGGTTTAAAGGGATTTCTACTGGCCAAGCTGTGACAATTTGAGCATCAGAAAGAAAAAAGACCACAGGTTCATGGTAATGCTTAAAAGAGATACGCAGATGGAAGCCATAAATTGTGGTGGCTCCAGGGAAGTTCTCAACTGGAGATTTATTTTGCTTCCCTAGGGGAGGCAAAATATCTGGAGATGTTTTTTGCTGTCATGACTAAGGAGGGATGCAAAGCTGGTATCTAGCAGGGAGAGGCCAGGGATGCTGCCAAACTTCTGAGGATGCACAACACAGCCCACCACAACAAAGAATCATCTGGCCCAAAATGGCAGTAGAGCCAAGGTTGAGAAACCCTCTTTCAAAGAAGATCACCCTGAGTTTGAATAACAGGTCTGCCATCTACCAACCCCTCCATAACATCAAGATACTGATGCCGCTTCAGTGTTATTGTGAGTGTTAAATAAGATCATATTTTTAGGGCTTATCCCAGAGCCTGACGTTGACAAAGTTCTCAGCAGTTGGTTGTTACTATCATCTCATTAGAGTGAGATACTCTGCATACTGGCTTGTGAACCTCTCTAGCTCTTGAGAAAATATCAGTCTTAGAGTTTGTATTGTTCCCTAGCAGCAAACATCCACTGAGCTAGCCGGAGAAAGAAAAGAATTATTCCTGTTTAAATTATCTATACTAATAATCTTTAATAAGTACTGAGGTGTGACAGGTTACAATGGGGACAAGCTTTCTCTAGCGCATATTTGTGAACTAAAATAATCAGAGGAAAGGGGGCTGGGTGGCACAGAAAGTGATGACATCAAGGCCTCTGAGTGCAGCCTGGACCTGGCATCTCACCTGCTATTGACCTACTGAATTTCAATGGTAATTTTCTGAGAGAAGGGAGGGAACCTTTGAACATTTCACTTCCCACTGCAGCCTGGCTCAGAGCTGTGTGCAAGCGCACGTTAATATGCACTTTCTGAAGGTGGTGGTAAAGGTGGTGGTAGTGACAAAGTGACGGCCATTCAGGTAGGCTGCTATTATCTGGAATGTACTATTAAGTCATCTGAGCCCAGGTAACCGGTGTTTAAACCAGGACGTCATTGGAATCTCCTTCTATCTCTCCTGTCTCACCCGTATCTACTTAGGCAGTGGTTCTCAAACTTTAGTGTGCACTTGCGGAGCTTGTGAAAACCCAGATTGCTGGGCCCCACACCCAGTGGTTTCTGATTCAGTAGGTCCGGGGTGGGGCCCAAGCATTTGCATTTCTAACAAGTTTTCTAGGTGATGGTGATGTTCCTGGTCTGGGAAACACACCTTGAGAACCACTGTACAAAGGAAAAGAATCAAAGCTGTGGTTCTTGGAATATTCCTGCTGCCTCCCAGCTCAAAAACAAGTGCTTCAAGCTGTGTGCTCTCTCCACACCTAAAGAGGGGCTCGTGGAAGTGTGTGAAGATGTGACACCTTGTGCCCTCGTGATGCCTCCATTGACATGGGGACCATCACTGTCAAATACTGTCTTGGGCAAAACAATTTGCCCTGATGGTTAATTGCAAACACCAGGACTGACCTTATCAATCTGAGCAGCGCAGTCACCTCGAGTGCCCAAACGGACCATCGCCAGGGCAGTGAAGATGCTCAGAGAGGAAAAGAACATATTTCCATTGCCTTGATTGTTATCCATCTCTCTGAACAGGCTGAAGCAAAATTCTGCATTTGCTACAGCAAGAGAGGCCATTGTGAAACGGGATGCAACCTAGAGAACAATGAGGAAATGAAGTCAGTTCACAGAACATTTTCTGTATAAGTACCGCGCGCTAACCGATTGCGCGACTGGAGCTCCCACAGAACATTTTCTATAAATATTTTGGTTTTATATTCATTATTTTTAATTTAAAACTTCATTTCTTTAGCCTTGGATGTAATCACCGAATAACTTAGAACAAAAAGGAAAAAGATCTTTTGGCTCAATATCCTTGTTACTAACACTCTAAAACTGTCTCTTCTGGAAAAAATACGATATACTCATTTTTCTCACATAGATATTCTTTAGTGCAACATTCCCACCTATGTTCTCAAATTCACATCCAGGTCATATTCCTATTTCTCCTTGACGTGGCATTTCTAACCCCAGTGGCCTTTGCGTGGCCTTTGAGTGGCCTTTGTTTCCAATGCCCAAGCAGAAACATTCATGGGGCTTATTATTTCTCAAATTACCCCAGATTTCTTAACTGAAATAGAGCAAAAGTGCTATTTAAAGTAAATATTACAACATTAGACTGTCTATTCAAGGCATGATAGCCTTTATTTTCTAAACCATCTGTAATTCAATGAAATGTTAAAATTTGGAAGCTTAACATATCATTTCTTTACCTTTCTTTCTTTTATGGCTTCTGTATACATTCTTAGAGCAATCATATATCCTAATTTTTTTCAGGATCATCCTAATTTCAAATATTATGTATCTTTGCTCCTCATAAGTGTATTTATTCTTTTAAGACCATTTTTTTAATCCAGGTACAATGTCTAATGTCCATAATTCTGGCATTTTGGGAGGCCGAGGTGGGAAGATCACTTGAGGTCAGGAGTCCAAGATCAGCCTGAGCAACATAGTAAGATCCTGTCTCTACAAAAAATATAAAAAAATTAGCTGGGTGTGGTGGTACACACCTGTAGTCTCAGCTACTTGGGAGGCTGAGGCAGGAGGATCAGCTGAACCCAGGAGTTCGAGGTTGCAGTGAGATATGATGACACCACTATACTCTCTAGCCCAGGTAAAAAAGAGAGACCCTGTCTCTCAAAAGAAAGAAAGAAAGAAACAAAGAAAGAAACAAAGAAAGAAAGAAAGAAAGAAAGAAAAGAAAAGATAGAAAGAAAAAAAAAGACCCCTGATTTTTCTGGATTGCAAATGAGATTATTATAATATGTATCATGAACTTTCACAAGACTTTCCACCGCATAGGTCTACTGCTTGCTAGAGAAGCTAGGGTGCAGTAGCAAATTGAAAATCAAGGATGAAAATTAGATTATCTGCAAATTCTTTTGTTTCTGAAATACAGAGGGCTGCCACCACCATGGAGCTCTTCAAGGATCGGCTTTGGTATTTCTTTGCAGACTTTCTCCACAACTCAAACAGATCTCAACACCACATTTGGAGTTATCTCAGATTAAATGCATTTACCTGGATTCTCCAAATTATTCCCCTTGAGTATTCCAAGATATTAAATCTGATGGTGTAGTGGGTACCAAGAGTCATGAAGCTTTAGGAGACCCAGTCCTAGTCCAAACCCTCTTGCTAACAGTTGTGTGACCTAGGTAGAATCTTTAATTTCTCTGAGCTTCTAAGTTTCATCTTATTCAGGGAGGCGATCTATTTACAGGATCTAGCATAGTGATTCTCAACAGAAAATCATGCATCCTTCTACCTTTCACTCCATAAAAGGAGCACATCATCGTAGCAGGGCATGAGGGAGGGCACAGTGTGGGTAAGCAAGAGAGTCACAAGGAGGGAGATACACAGAATCTGAAAAAATAATGTTCTAAAATTACCACTGCATTGACTTTGTCGCAGTCACAAATACTTAATGCCTTTTAAAGTTACAAATGAGATTAAAGTAAGTTTTTCCATTTGTATTTTGCCAAATAGGAGCTTGAGTTTAAAAAAGCTAATGAACCGCAATTGTAGTACAATGCCCGACTCATAGCAGATGTTCAATGAACTGAAGCTATGTTTACTATCCTTGTAAAATGGTAATAACCTGGTCTGTCCTAAAAGACAACAAATTCAGCATTTCCAGAAAGAGTGTTTCTGAGGATTCATACTCTGCACTTTGGAATTCTCAGCCCAAAGAACATGACTGAGCCATGAGGCCATGAACGACGTTGGTTTTAGTGTCAAATTCAGCTATTTGTAATTCACAGTTAATCTGAGTACTCAGTTACACCCCAGGAACATAGAGAGAGGAAATCCTTCACACCCCACACATCCTTCACTACGAGAAACAAAATCTATGTTCTTTTAAAAGTTATCCAGAGAAAAATTGATTTTATGTCTAATCCAAGTAACCCAGGATGAAGAGCAGCAGCAGTTGTGGTTGGAGCTACAGGAGAAACCCCTCACAGCAAAGGAGAGAAGGAACAACAAAAGTTGGGGCCGGGGCAGAGGATGGGAGTGGGTAGGTACAGGGCAGCTTTATACAGTGAGTGATATTGGCAGTGCTAAAGGCTCCCACATTTTCAGGGACTCAAATCATATTTTAGACCTGAACAATTAAACCAAAATTAACAAGCGTACAATTATATGTAGGAAAATAAAACACACTTTGATTTTTTTTCCTTTTTTGGAGACAAGGTCTCACCCAGGCTGGAGTATGGTGGCATCATCACAGCTCACTGCAACCTCAAACTCCTGTGGGCTCAGGTGATTCTCCTGCCTCAGCCTCCCGAGTAGCTGGGACGGCAGGCATGAGCCACTATGCCTGGCCTGATTTTTATATTTAATTTAGTAGTCATAAGAATTTCGTTAATTTTAGGGGGAAATGTGTGTTAGATTCTCTCCTTTCTAAAGAATTTCTAAGACTTGTTGTTGATGTCTGAAAATCTGACAATAGTAAATGAAATGAATCACTTTTAAGAAAGTAACTTCAAAAGCAAAATCACAATAATTATTTCAAAATATTTACAGTCAAAATTATGTTTCATAGAGAACCATGGGTATATTTTAATGTATTGATAAAATGCGGGCTAGAGCCTTTAAAAGGAGATCTGAAAGGTTTTTAGATGATCCCGTTTGGGGATCTGCCTACACCATCTGGTGGGTGTTCGGAAGCTCCCTGGTAACATCATGTACATCCCAAAGTGCAAAAACACACTTTATGGCACATTTTTCTTTGATTAAGCCCCAATTATTCTTGCTGTTTTACAAATTATGTCAAACTATCTTATCCTTTGGGTTAAAAAAAAGTTTTCATATTCTGAATATTATTCTTTAATCACTTTCTAAGCAAGAATCATAAATTTTTATTTTCTAAACTTCATCATCCTGGTTCCATGGTAAAGTATCCACAAAACTAAGATCAGATTGAAGAGAAGAGAAGCTAAATAAGAATTTGTTCATTCAGGAGAGAAGGTACATAATTTTTTGGCTTAGGTACATTTTATGGCAGAAAAACCATACTACATAAAAAATCATCACAGAGAAACGTGAGCCAAGACATTCCTAGACAACTATAAGTTCTCAAGCCATAACTTTAAAAATGATGGATGATACTAAATCGTACAGACTCAAACGCTCTTGTACAGACGTGTTCACCTATGTTGAAAGTAAATACCAAAAAGTATGTTCTATTTCACATAATTGCTTTTATTATCTTTTCCTATGTAGGTGCACTGCAGTTTCCAGGAATGAGAGCAAGGTTTGTTCCTCCTTGTCTTAAATCATGTCTGAATCTCTTTGGCAAATAGACAATATTTAAAGTTGAATCGATTGATTTGCACCCCAAGCTTCCATCAGGTGGCGGATGACTAAAAATTATTATGGAACAAAACTGATTTTCCTTTCTCCTGTAAATATTTTCACAGCAACTTAAAAATAAATAAATTAAACACCAATGAAAATAAACTAAATTCAAACAGGCCATAACATCTACCGATTGACTTGGGCCACAAGAAATCTGAAAGGGAAATAAATTATATTAAAGCTATAGAAGAATATGTCTGTGTGGACCTACCTGGTACACCATCGTACGGACATAGCAACGGAGGAAAAATCTTTTCAAATCACAAAGAACTTGGCTTTAGAGATTAAGGTTTTATTTCACAAAACATAAACCACATTCTCATGTTTCTTGCATAAATATTTTAGCTTAATATACAAGTATGAAATTAATTTAGAATTTTCAAGCTAACACAAATTAGAAAACACTCAAGAAGGTTTTAAAATCCCAACATTCACACTTGAGGATCTAAAAGTCCATGGCAGACTAAAGCCTATTAGGTTTCTTATGGAGTATTTCACTCTGAGGACTTTTTTACTCCTTTGTTTCTGTAGTCAATATATTATTTGTGTCAAACAATTAAAAAATGTATTCATTGAAGTTTTTTTTAAGTCTAATGAAAAAATTAAGAAAAATAATTTTTAAAATAAAGTATAAGAAAAACCAGGCACAAAACACATTCAATAAAACATCAAATTATTGTGATAATATTTTATGGGCCTAAACTTATACCTAACTGATAAATTATGTATCTTAAATGCTTGATAAAAATACTATCTCATCTTAGAGTAATTTTGGCTATGCAAAGAAAATTAATTATAGTGCATGGTATATTATTGGAAAAAAACCTTCATGCTTACTGAATTAAAATATATATATTGGAGGGAAATGAATAACTGCTTGAACATGCTTAATTTTTATTCTTATCAGTAAATCAAATGCGATGCTATAAAGATAGTTACTACTCTACAGAAGTAGTTTAAAATTTTTCCATTTCTTTAAAAAACGTGGTTTCAAATTTTGGTAAATCCCTAATCACATGCGTTACCCCCCTATGCAATTAAAAGAGAGTTCAGTTTCCATCTCAAAAATTAGTATATTCCAACCCATAATGCCTTAAATAAGAGCACTGGAGATACATACAGTGTCTAGATTTGCACATAATCCCTATTTATCGATTCAAAGGTGGAGCATAAGGTTTCCAGTTGGAGTCCGGTCCCCTACCCCGTGGTGCATGCATTCTCCAGTGACACCACTTAAAATCAGTCATGGACAAGATGTCAGGTAGAGAGGCAGAGAATCGGACCAGGTAACAATTTTAATATCATTTGATAAGTTTAATGTCTCAGATACAGAAAAGCAGCCAAGATTCATTCATTTCTGTCTCTCTCCCTCTTGCCGTTTCTCCCTCTCTCTCTATCTCTCTCTCTCTCAAAGTGACTTAAATTATGAACTTTAGAAATATTTACCTTACTGTCTTCATAGAGGAAGTTAGCAGCTGGCTGGGTGAGTCTGAAAGAGTTCCTTGCATTACTCTGAAATATAAAGCCTCTGACTCAGACACTCCCTACTTCCTTTTATGATGACCATGATAGTTTAAAATAATATCATTAAAATGAAATATGTTCAGGCCCTTAACAGAACAAATTAAAATAATTATGTAGAGTATCAGCTACAACTCCAATTCAAAGTAGTCAAAACATATTTTTAGTGAACCAAATTTTTGCATGAAATTTTATTTAATTTGATATTTAATGTCACATGGTCTTTTATATAGTAGATGTAGATATTCCTACATTGTCGTATGACTGGTACTTTTTACATATGGAAATTCAATCACCAATTTTTTTTATTGTTGTTTGTTGATTTCTCCTTCTCCAGGGAGGAATACAGCCAAAACCCGCCTTCAAGAATTTATATATTCTTGCATCTATAAAGGTAGCTATCATGGAAGAGTATCAGTGCAGCCCTAGAGACGTTAAGAAAGCAAAGTGCTAGAGAACAGAGTGGGCGTTTTCCCATTCATAAAATAAAAATTCAGATCAATTATATTTTCATTACTACGTTATATATGCTATGTATGTATATAATCATCAGCATGGTGTTTGGATTGGGAATTGGGGAATACTGCATCTGGGGAAGGTAGCTGAGCTAACCCTTTCAGGGAGAACAGAGTTGTACTTTACTTCATGCTTCTGATTTTACCTTACACGTTATTCCTACAAGTGTTAGCCTACCCTGCATCTATTTGAATTGTATGATTTAATGCCAAAATTGAATATACTGATCATCTGAAGCTAAGGTGAATATGTTATCAGAAGGATAAATGTGTTTGAATACATTGAACACATGGGAAGAGAACTCTATCAGAAGAATCCATTAGTGATAGAAACATGGAAAACTAAACAAATAATTTTTAAAAATGGGAAATATAATAATTATTAACTCCAGAGAAAACAAAGATTAGACAGTGAAATGTGGATCGTAGCACACTTTATAGTTCAGTTGTGGATAAAATTCTCTTAGCTGTAATGATTTAGCCCCTCAGTCCTGGTTGGACGTCCATTGGGACCCACTTCTTCCCTTCATCTAAAGTTCCCAGAGCTTCTCATAAGACCTTTGCTAACCTGGACACCCCCAAACGATGTCGCACACCAAGACATGGTCATTCAATTCTCCCTCTCTGAAGGCACTCCACAAAGTATTTCTGACCCTAAAAATGTGCAATCATCTGCTCACTGATGCCCGAAATCACCATGGCAGGAGACATGGGCTTCCATGCCACTGACAGAAGTAAGGTTTAGGAGCCAAATAAATCAGGCACCAAACAGTACTCACAGTATGATACTCTTCATGAAAAGATCAAGGCAAGAAAATCTGTGTTTTCAAAGATGCTTTCAGGGGTGGACATATTAAGCCAAGGAAATAATTGCCTTAGTTATCTCTAATGAGAGGGGAGGCTTTTTTGGTAAAGGAACAGGGAGGGATGCGTTAGAGGTTCTGGCAAAGTTCTATTTGTTGCATTGTATGCATATATGGAGTGCACCTTTAGGTAATATTTCATAATTTTAAAAAGTCAACAAAAACACATAAAGATATCAAACGCATCAGAGATAGGATCATACATACTGTGTATAACTGATAATTGATCTATTCCTAACAGCAGGTTCCGATGGTGGATGGGCTGAGACCCTGAGCTGAAGATAAACAGGTGGCAGTGAGGTAAAGAATAGGGTGAAACTAAGACTGAGAGGACTGACGGACGTGGCCCATGGAAGAGATTAGAGGTCACAGTGTTCCCTCCAGCAATTCCCAAACAGAAGCAGATTTGCTGGTGGCGATACACACTGACCCCCCAGAAGACCGATCCCCCCAAGGAAACCACTTGGAGAGATTTCAGGGCCCTAAGCATGGTCATTGGCCATTGACGTCTTCCTTGAGCTTCAGCAGTGAGCCTACCTCTCACCTACAACAGAAGACAGGAGCAATAATGCAAATCAATAATAGAACATGCAAATCAACAAGGTATTCACGCTAGCATCTGATACATAGAAGCAGTAATGAGAATCTTATCTTCTTTCTCTCAGTGACCAGTTCTCACTCACACCCACAAAAAAAAGCTTAAACACTTTTCAGGACTATTCAGCCCTAAATGCTTTCCCCATGCACTTAGGAAGGTGACAAAAAAGAGGTGAGATAGAAGCCTGATTTATCGCTATCTAATGAATCAAAATAAGCATTTCTAAACAAAAATTTGTTCTATAAACCTTAGAATTGGATTCTAAAGGCCGTCCATAGGTGCAGTCTGCACCCTACCCAGATGCCTGCTTATTGATGTGTAGACCGAGCTTCTGGGATGGTTTGCCTGTGACTCAGAGCACAGCACTGCCCCTAAAGAAACTTATAAGCATTTAGCTTTTGAACCAGGTTTCAAAATAGTATCTGACTAAGGTAGTCATTATGTGGTTCATTCAGTTTGCATGTGAATCAGACATGAAGAGGTAATTTTCTCATCTCTGTTCCTTATAATGACAATAATTTTAAGGTAACCATAAAAACAAATTTCAGGATCAACAGTATTTATCATGCCCTCTGTGAGAGGAAGCATTAATAGACTAACTAGACAACAGTTGACTGAAGCAAAATAGCAGTGACAGCAGTGACTTGGTGAGTTTAGCATCCGATTTTATTGCAATTTGTCATTGATCTCTTATAGCCTAATTAATTTCTTTCACCCTATCCTGTGTAAAATTCGCTTGGCATAATGACCTAAAATGGAATTTAGTAGAATGTTTTTTATTGTTCTTTAATCTTGGATGTTCATCTAGAACCCCGAATATTTTGGCTGGCTATTCTTTGCACTGCTTTCCATCCCTCCCTACTCCCTGTTCTTTCCAAGTTGCTCTGGCTTGGAATTTTCCAGAGATACTTCTGTTGGGTTAGTTATCTCACCTGGCTTCTCTAGATACTCACCTAAACTAAGCAGCTTCAGATAGGAGCTGAAACTTGGGGTGTTCGTTCATTCTTGTCACTCTGCCAGCCTCTCCTCCACCCTTCTGATCTGGTAATGGAAAGCTACGTCCGCACCACCCAGCTCCTCCCTGCTATCATACAGGATAGAGTTTGTTAAAGTAGGTTTGCCCCTTGAAAAGTGGCCAAGTATAAGGACAGGTAGGCTGGGACCAATTGGCTGCTCACACCTTTGCCATCATACCATGCCACATGGCCACAATGCCTTTCAGTCCAGGCTCTAGCACCACAACGTCGAGCTGTGTGTTGCACCCACCTTCACCTGCCGTGCACAGAAGTGATGGCAAACCTGGTTCTTCTGGCTGCATGTTTCCTGAAATATAGCCAACATTTGTTCAAACAACTGGGTCCTCTATTGTAAAAAGTACTTGAGATTAGAACGTACCCATCCTCTTACAGTTGTTTGGCTCTCAATTTTATCTAGTGCTGCCTCTTTCCCAGAAGGGGATCCCCCTCGCATATGGAAAATCAAATAGTCACTGCTCAACTCCATGATTCTTTTATGAATAACATAACATTAGAGAAAAATAAAGTCACAGTCTCTGAAGCTTGATCAAGCAGTTGCAGTAAGCTTTTTGATACAGAATGCTGTTCCTAATAAGGAAAATATAAGCTTACAAATG
Organism: Avahi laniger; assembly: GCA_963575035.1. Classification (NCBI taxonomy): domain Eukaryota; kingdom Metazoa; phylum Chordata; class Mammalia; order Primates; family Indriidae; genus Avahi; species Avahi laniger. The sequence continues at coordinate 33,735 of CAUYSK010042688.1, read as the reverse complement.
GATTCCCTGTTCTCTGTGCTCTAATATCGGTGTTAATTGACTAGAGTGAGCTGAAATATTCTCAGCCCCACATCCTTTCTATTCCCTACCCTGTCGTAGTGGTAAAGTACTTTCAAGTGGTGAAATGGTCAGCAGGTAAAAGGCAAGGGACCCAAGTGACACACAAACTGAATAATCCTCCTGGCATTTACCTAGAGTCAGCCCAAATTAAAGCTCTACTCACCATTGTTTTCTTTTCCACTTTAGCTCAGACATCCCTCCCACTGCTGTGTTTGCAACAGTTCATTTACAACTGGCCAATCCCAGAGTGGCATGCATCCAGGAAAGAAACTTAGCCATGGGGACTGGCATGTCATGTCAATTCTTCTCCCTTGCCCTATAATGGTAATCTGAATTTCCATAGGCTTTACTAGTTCATGAGTACAGATGAGTCACATGAATTATAACAGCCTACATTTTACTGTCTCTTGCCCTCACTTACCCGGGGCTGAAGCCCGCTAAGAAGCTTAAGGCTTCTCAAGGAAACAAGCTTGCCCATCATCTACAGCACCACATGGGCCTTCCCTGCTTCTCTTCTCCTGCTCTGGCCCCTTGTCAATGCTCTCAGTCTCCAGGGAGCACCCGTGTCTCTGCCAAGAATGTCCTCCCTGGTGCCTTCACAGATGCCAATCCCTGGGGTTAGCACTATCACTTGGTCCCAAGAACTTTGAATGTAGATGTGGCAGGTTAGAATTCAGTGTTAATGAGAGTGCAGTTGAAATGGTGGACCGTAAAGTCCAGGTTAAACACAACGTGGTAAAGAGGCGGCATGACCAGGAGTACAGAGATTGTTTCATGACCATGGACATCAGCATATGGGGTTCCCACCCCCAAACCCTTGTAATTGTGGAGAGCACAGTGAGCCTTTATAGGTAAATAGAAGAGAAAATAAGAGGGCTTGATGGACTATAAGATTGTAGACATCATTAGACTGGAAAACAGATGTTATTAAGCATGGTCAACGGGAGTATGGAGTACACAAGTTCAGTAAGCTGTGATTGGAGGTAAAGAGCTCAGAATTTCAAAAGTGGACCATTTTCAGAAGAAAACAAGATCTAAGGGTATTCTAGTTGTTTCAGATTAAGGGAAATCCCCTGCACATCCTAAAATATGTAAGCCTATTCCCTGGAAGTTAATGTCATTTGTGTTCTATTAGTTGTTGGTGGTGTTTTGTTTTTTGTTTTTTTTTTTTTGAATATTTTGTTTGTTCCAAATTCCAGGTGTTAAAAGTTTTATGTCAACTATATTTACCATACCTAGTCCTTATAATCTATCTAAGGCATTTATTTGAATAAAATCTTGTTGTAGCAAGTTTCATGGCTTAATTGTATGTTGTATCTTGTTTAATGCATTCTTAGTGATTGCATGTTAGGTCTATTTTTACTTCTTGGTGTATTCTTTGTTGTTTTACTATGGGCAGGGCACAAAAGTATTCAATTAGCCTACATCTCTTGTTTACATGTAAATATTTAAACTATCTTCTCTTTTTGCTCTACTTCCTCCATCTTCTTCTATTTCTCTTTTACTTTTGAAATGAATAAAATTAGCTTTCACTTGGCAAAAATAATATGATATAGTATTCTCCCAGATATTTAAAGGAATGCAAACATTGGAATTTCTTATTATCTCTTCTCATCAGAATTCCAAATGCTGGAATCCTTCTTGGTTTCCACTAATTTGTGCTATGTCATTTCATCATATCATCATTGTTGAAATGAACAGAATAATAAATGGTAAATTCTCAAAGAATAAAGTCACTATTGTTGTTTATTAGTGTATTTTTCTACTTGAACTCTTTCAGTTCTATGAGATTTATAACAGACTAACACAGGAAAGTTTCCCAGACAAAATCCAGTTCTAAGTTCTTAAGAAGCAAATTAAAGTTTACTTTCAACTTCTCAAGCAAATGCAATAATTGGTCCCCTTTGATTTTCTCAATTATTTTATCACCACATCTTGAAAATCATTATTTTTCATGCAAAATAAATAATCTAAATCTCTAAACTTATTAAGCTTTACTCTTGACTAGGTCTAGGGGCAAAGTTAAATGTAACAATGCATTTAATTCTCTTAAGATTCTATTTTCTTATCCTTTAAAGTTATCATTCTGGTTCTAAATGGGACCTTAAAAACCTCAACCTATATTCTTCTACTTGTAGTGTAAGTTTTAAATCTCTACTTTCATTCTAATTAAATCTGTAAATTCAGTGACCTTGGAGGTAAACTTAAATCTAATTATTCCTTTATTAACAGATAAGTATATATTGAGCTAAAGTAAACTTTAGATATCATTTAAATCTAAGTCATATTACATTTTACAGCATGAGAAAAGTAAGGCTCAGAAAGTTTGTGTTTTTTTCAAATAAGAAGTAATTGAAGTAGACCGTAGGATGCCTATGGTTGTTTTTTCTCATTGAACCATGTTGCCTTCCTGATCACTTCTGAGCTCTTCTGCTCAGTGTCCCTCTGCTCCCTCTTAAACATACCCTTAGAAGTTGGAATTCAATATGGCTACCATTTTGACTTATTCCATGAATCTCCCCACAAAATGTGCCCCAAATGTAACAGTTCATCTTTCCTCATAGGATCTATAAGAAATAGAGAATCCCATATAACCTTACGAGAAACAAAAGTAAGTCATTTCAACTCAGAGTAGTTTCCTTACTGTTTTTGGAGTAATAAATTTCCAACCCATGAAAACCCTTAGAGGAATGCCTTTGTTTCATTGGTGGAGGAGGTCTTTAAAAAAAGGATTGTGCTATGTGTATGAAACACATAAGAACACATGAAATAAGTATAAACTAATGGGAAGTCTAACAGGATTAGGGAAATACTAAAAGTTTCTCTTATTATAATCATTTCATTTACAATTGTATCAATGTCATTATAGATGAAATATAAAATAAAAATAAAGCTGAGAATAAAAATCAGAGACTACCAGGATCCAGTCTATGTAAGAAATCACATTCAAAGAAAACACAAATCCCATTCTATTTACTTAGGCTTCCTTAAAAAGACCATTGTAAGAATTTCAGAAAGCAGGCCAATATCAAAAATGCCTCCTAAATTCTTTTAGGTATCTTGTCCCATTCCCAAACTTTCACTCACACCAGTAACTAAATATCCTCCCCTCTGTCTCCAAATGTGCTATTTCCTCACCGCAATTATGCCTCACTTTCCCTTTATCTCTTCTTTTCTTGCACATGTTTACACTATCCCCATTAATAGAGTACCCAGTGACATGTGTCCCACCCACCTCACCCCACCCTGTGAAATTTATGCACATCTCTTGGAAGTTCAATTTTTCTCCCACTCCTACTACATTTCCTGATACTATCAGCCCCCTGTATTTTGATGAATGTGAATAAAATTCTACAGAATGTGGAATCTTTCTCTCTCTTTCTCTGCATGTTTGTGTGTGTATGTTCATGTGCGTGTGTGTGTGTGTGTGTGTGTGTGTGAGAGAGAGAGAGAGAGAGAAATGGAAAGAAAATAAGGTAAGGTTGTAAGAGAGTTAAACTACATAGTCATCATGTTAAATTATGGATATATTAAACTCTATACCCTGATAATATAGAACACATTTATCTCAAATATCCATGGCTCATTCATGGAAATTTATCATATATTATGTTGCAAAGAAAGCACCAGTAACTTCAATAAAGGAGGAATATTACAAACAACACTCTGATCATACTTAGTAAAACTGGAGTTTGCTATCAACAACAACAAAAAAACTCACAACACGATCTTTCACATGGATAGTAAAAATCCCCCTGTGAATTTCTAGGTGAAAGGTAAAATAGAAACTGAAATTATAAAATTAAAAAAATAATAATATACAATGGCTTCCAGTTCTGGTCAAGATACGTAAAACACACTCCACCATATTCTCTCCTGCTAATTACAACTAAAAGATCTGGACAAAAGCCATAAGGAAACAATGAGAAGACTCTGAGAATGGAAAAAAGAAGGAAGACCAGCTAGGGGCCTCAGGACTCGAGAGGAAACCTAGTGTTAAATTTGTTTGGTGTTTTTCCTGCTGTACATATCAGCCTGGGTGCTGTAGCAGCCGATACTCTGGATCTACTAGCAGAGGCAGGAAAAAAAATTTTCTCTTGCCAAAGGCCCAGGAAGAGGAGGAGAATCCGGAGGACAGAACTTTTATATGATGCCCACACTACTACAGGCAGATGTCATGAGAGAACAACACTGCTTATCCACCCCGCTGGCCTGGTTGCCACAGAGACTGTGGGTAAAACCATGAGAACTATTCCCACCCCACACTATGCAAACACAAGCAGAAGCAACCATAGTCTTCCTCCATCCCTTGATGGTGACTGCAGACACAGATAAGAGAGCCCTATCCCTTCTGATTTGCACTGTGTGCACAGAGCCAGGAGGTGGAGTCTTCTGTCAACTCCCACCCTTCAGTTAGAAAACACCAATAAAATTGTAACCCCACTCCCTCTCCCAACAAGAAGGTTTGAGGAACATCACAAAGATGTGGGAGATGGAAAAAAGGATGGTTTACACGTGTATATGAAGTCCTGGGCTCACCCCTCCTCCATTCATCTGTAAAAATGAACAGAATCAATAGAGCAAAGCTTTTAGAATTGAATTCTGGGATAATCAACAATCAATAGCAAAAAACAGGCATAAAATTGCTCAGATATAGAAGAACTGAGCACCATCATCAACCAATGTGATATAATTGGCATTTGTGGACTATGTCACCAAACCACAGATGAATGCACATTGATTTTGAGCACACATGGAACATTTACCAAGACGGACTAATTCTGGATTATAACATACAATTAAAAGAATTAATCTAATTTTAACGAATTAAAAAGAATTAAAATTATATAAAATATGTTCTCTGCCCAAATGGAATTAAAAAACAAATTAGCAAAAAAGATATAATAACATAAAAATCTTCAAATACTTGGAAATTAAACAATACACTTATGGATATTCCACAACAAAAGAGCAAGTCTCAATGGAAATTGGAAAAAGTTTTAAACAAAATGAAATAAAAGTACAATATATCCAAATCTGTGGAATGATGCTAAAGCAGTGTTTAGAGGTAAATTTATAGCCCTCAAGTCATATATTAGAAATAAAGAACAGTATCGAGCTGATAATCCATGCCTATGCTTTTACCTCCAGAAACTAAAAGAGCAAAAGAAACCAAAATCAAGCAGAAACAAAAAAATCATAATGAAAAGAACAGTACTGAATAAAAATAATACAGAAAATAAATTAACCCAAAAGATAATTCTCTAAATTAATCAATAAAAGTGGTAAACTCATAGCAAAACTATCAAAGAAAAAATGAGAATATACAAATTACTAATGTCAGAAATGAAAAAGACCCAATAGACTTCATAGATCCCACAGAATTAAAAAGATAATAAAAAAGAACTCCATGAACAACTCAATGCCCCTAAATTCAACAAATTATAAGAGTTAGACCAATGCTTTGAAAACCACCACACACTACCAAAACTTACTCAAGATTAAATAAATAACCTGAATAGTTCTACAAGTATCAAAGAATTGAATGTGCATATTAAAGACTTTCAAAAAAATAAATTGCCAGTCCTAGATGGTTTTCTTGATGAATTCTACCAAACATTCAGAAAAGAAATAATACCAATATTATACAATCTCTTTCAGAAAATAGAATGAGATAACACTTTCCAACTCATTTTATGAAGCTAGCATTACCCTAATACTGAAATCAGACAGAATAACAAAAAAAAAAAAACCCTAGCAAACAATATACCTGATGAATATAAAAAAAATCCTCAAAAAAATATTAGCAAATCAAACCCAGAAATATATAAAAAGAACAACACATCGCAACCAAGAAAGATCTGTGTTAATAACAAAAGGCTGGTTCAATATTAGAAAGTCAATCGGTGTAATTCATTAATTAACAATCTAAAGAGCAGAGACGGGCTACACACAATCTTCCTGTTACCTCTTCCAATCTCAACTATAAAATCTAGGCAGAATGCACAGGCAGATGTTTTAAAGCTCTAAAAAGTAAATATTAGCAGGTTGATTAGGGAAGACCAGAATTCTAAATGCAAAAAAGACAGTAGTGAGTTTAACTATTTCCTCTTCTGTTATTCCCATCCTGAAGAAATATTTTATTTATTTAACTCAGCCCAGCTTAAAAATCTAAATTAAACACTGTGAGACAAACAGAGTGAAAACCAGGAGAAACTCTCTAGTTCTGGCTGTGTAGCAGAAAAGAAAGCTCTAAAAAGTTCAGTAAATGTGAAGGAAATCTTTCTGGATTTTTTTCTCTTTATTTTCTTTATTCTCTTACATTCCAGTTCCCAAGTGGAGCTGGGGTAGGACTGGTGAAGGCTACTGCAGCAAGAGCAACCTGGAATGGGAGCCTTCACTCTTATTCAACATGGTCAAGACAGTATCTAGAAACACGGATCACTAAATCAGACTATAGTCTGGAAATAGACCCATATAAATATGGCCTACCTGTTTTTGACAAATGTGCAAAAATAATTTAATGTAGAAAGGATAGTTTTTTCAACAAATGGTCTTGGAGCAATTGGTTACTGCTATGGTTTCAATGTGTCCACCAAATTTTCATGTGTTGGAGACTTAATCCTAAACTTTATATGTTGATTAGAGGTAGAGTCTTTGGAAGGCAATTAGGGTTAGATAAGATCATCAGGGCATGACCCCCACATTGAGACCAGTGGTTTTATAAGAAGAGAAAGAGAAACCTGAGATGACATGTACACCCTTGCTCTCTCGCCATGTGATGCCCTCTGCCATGTTATGACATAGCAAGAGACCCTCACCAGATGGCAGCAGCATGTTCTAGGACTTTCCAGCCTTGAGAATCATGAGCTTTAGCTCAAACTTCTTTTCCATACAAATTACTCAGTCTTCAGTAATCTGCTATAGCAGAAAAAATGGACTAAGACAGATACATATAAGGAAAATGCACTTCAACAAAAACCTCACATCATACACAAAAATTAAGTTGAAATGGATTGTAGATATGAACCTAAAATATAAAATGTAAAACTACAAAACATAGCAGAATATTTTTATTGAGAATTTTAAGACATGACACCAAAGGCATGACCAATGAAAGAAAAATTTGGTAAATTAAACTTCATTAAAATTTAAAAGATTTGCTCTGTGAAAGATATTATTAAGAGAATGGAAATCTACAGCTTGGCAAAAATATTTGGAAATCACAATCATGCAAAGGACCTGTACTCAGAATGTATAACATTAATTTGTAGAATTCTCTAAATTCAACAATAAGAAAACAATAATCCAGGCCAGGCACAGTACCTCACATCTATAATCCTAGCACTTTGGGAGGCTAAGGTGGGAGCATTGCTTGAGGCCAGGAGTTTAAGACAAGCCTGAGAAACATAGCATGACCTCAACTCTACAAAAAATAGAAAAAAAAAATTAGCCAAGTGTGGTGGCACACACCTGTCTGTAGTCCTGGCATCTCAGGAGGCTGAGGCAGGAGGATCATTTGAGCCCAGGAGTTTGAGGTTGCTGTGAGCTATGATGACACCACTGCACTCTAGCCTGGGTGACAAAGCAAAACTCTGCTTAAAAAAATAATAACGATGATGATAAGGAAACAATAATCCAGTTAAAAGAAGACAAAATACTTGAACTAACACTTCATTAAAGAGAATATATAGATGGTAAATAAGCAGAGTTAGCACTAGGTCTTGGTTTCTAATCACCCGTCTCCAATAAAAGGAACCAGCATTCTCCAGAGAGGCTTGATTTCTGTGCTGGGAGAGGAAAAGCACAAGCTGTGCCTGAAACATCCTGAGGTGACAGAAAGTAAGGAAGTGCTCAGACAGGATGGGGCTTAATCAGAAAACACAGAAGGCATCTAAAGGAGCTTCAGTGCTGGGGAAAGTTGAGCAACAAAAAAATTATTATAATATTGGAGTTTAACTGAGAGAATAAAATAAATACTAATGAGTACACGGTGATATTAATTAATTAATGATGGAAAAGGGACAGCTGTTTCTTACAGAAGGATTCTGCCTAACAGATATAGAGGAAAAGAAGAAAAGAGAAAATATTAGTAGTAAAACAGCACAGTAATAATAAAATAACTCAGTTTTTTTCCAGATAAGATCCACTAATGGGTGCTAAAAGTCTTAGGCAAAAGATGGTATTGTCTCAAATATCTCCAGAAACGTACACAATATTTTTGTATTTTGTATTTTTTACACTCTCTCCCCTCCCCCTTGTGCCTTTTTTAAATTTTTAAATTTTTTTTAATGTTTGTTAATTAAAAAGTCAACAAAAAAGGTAACTTTACAGTGGAGCAATCTTGAAGACGCCACCTTAACCAAGTGATCAAGATCAATGTCGCCGATAATAAGAAATGATTAATATCAAGAATTTTATGATATGATCCACTGAGGACACAACACCATTTCTGTGATATTCATGACAAAAATGCATGAGACAAAAACATCCAACGAGTGTGAGTGGAGAGACATTCTCCAAATAACTAATTGGTAGCTTCCAAAATCATGGCAGACCAGGGAAGACTAAGGAAATGTCTTCTCAAGGAGTATAGGACAACTAAATGCGAAGTGGGAGCCTGATTAGGATCCCGACATGGAAAATAAAAATGAAAAAAAATGGTGACATTTTGGTCTGCAGTTTAGTTAATATTAAATAGTATCTGGTATCTGCAAAAAGTGGGCTACGATACAATGCACTAGAGCACAAGCAGAAGTTTAGCCCTTGATAGAAACTGGACCACCACAATGTAGCACCTCTGACCTGAGGTGTGCAGGAAATGTCATGATTATCAGTAAGTTTCATTTGTTTAACAGTTTATTGAGTGCTTATTAGACCATGAGTATACATTTTTTGAAAAATAAAGCATTATTCCTCCATTAAGGAGTTTAGAGTCTAATAGGAAAAATAGGCATTTTTCAAACAAACATACGTGCTGTGGCCAAGAATGTTAATTGCCTACCCAATAATCATTCTCCCTCTTTTCTTGTTGGGAAAAGCCATTGTGCTCAGTGTTGTTTTGTTTTGTTTTGTTTTGTTTTAACTGCATTTTTCCCAACTCCCTTGTAGATGGGAATGAACATGTGTCTAGATTCTTGCCAATAGTAATACAAGCAGAAACCAGTGGGTGTAGCTTCCAAGAAACTTTTCCGGAAGAGGGGTGAGTTAGTTGTTATGTATTCATTTTATGCTCTGCTCTTTCCTCTCTTTCCCTTGAATTGTAGGATGCTGGAGGTAGAGCAGTCTCCTTGTGACTGAAAGGCCAGTACGAGGAAAAGAAGAAAGGAATCACAGAGACATCTCTCGTGATAGCCTTGAGCCACTAAACTAAATGCCAGCAACCACTTACCTAACTCTGAACTTGTAATTACATGAGAAAACACTGTTTTCCAGTTGTTTGAAACTTGTCAAATTATTCCTAACATATTACACACACACACACACACACAGCATAGATGATAAGTGCTATGAAGGAAAAAGACAGCTTTTTAGAAAGAGGATAACAGGATAGGAGTCACTAATTTATATTATATTGCCAAGGGAGAAAATAACATCTAAGTTATAATCTAAAATATTAATATAAGTAAGAACCAAGCTGGAACATATGCCGGGGGTAGGAGTAGAGGCAGTGAGCAGTAGGGGAAAGGAAAGAGAATTCTGGAAAGAAGGAACAGCAAGAGTGGCATATGATAAAAGGGGACCAGGAATTGAGACTCAGACTATGTAAAGGCTTGTAGGCCATCAAAAGGAATTTGGATTTTATCCAAAATGAGAAGTGAAGCAAGTGATTGTAAGCAAGAAAATGGCTTCTTATTTTACTTTTTAAAGAACACTCTAGCTGCTTTGTAGAGAACAGATCAGAAGGGGACAAGAATGGAAACAAAACCAAAAACAAAATGAACAAACAAACAGAAAGAGGTTTTCGTGTTTTCTTTTTCATTTGCTGCCACCCAGTGAAATTCTATAAAAGAGGTTATTTTAACAGTCCAAGCAAGAAATAATAGCAATGTTGATCAGGGAGTGCCATCAAAGATGGAGAAAAGTTAAGGTACTTGAGATAAATTTCAAAGGTAGAATCTTCAGGCTACACTGATAGATCTGGTACGGGAAGGGAAGAAAATGGAAGAAACAAGACACCGTTTGGATTTACGGCTTTAGTAATCAAATAAGTGTTTATAACATTTTCTAGGATGTGGAATACTGAAGAGAATGAGATTTGGGGAATTAAATTTGAGGTGCTTTTCACGTGGAGTTGGATCTACAGTTGCGCAACGCAGAAGACAGTGCTGGGCTTGACGTGTGGGTTTGGTTTCTGAAAGTCCTAAGAAAAGCTGAGATGACCTAGAGTGAAAGGAAGAACTCAGCACTGAGCTCTGAAGAAGCCAAACATGTGAAGGTTGGACAAGGGAGTATGGAACTGTTGCAGGAGACTCGAAATGAGATATCAGAAAATGAGAAAATCTAGGGACTGTGGTTTCACCACGTTTAAGAAAAGAAAGGTTTTTGGAAAAGATGGAGTAGTCAATGGTGTACCATAAAGGCTGCTGAGAAGGGTCTGGTAACAGAAACAGAAATGTCTATTGGACGGGACAATCTAGGGGGAGTGATGACCTTGACAAGACAGTTTGGGTGCAGCAGTATAAGTTGCAGCCCGTTTGGGGAAAGCTAAAGATTAAATGAAAATTGAAGATGAAGAAAGTATGTGATTGACAGCTCTTTCAAAAGTTTTGCTGCAATGGTGAGCAGAGAGATACAATGCTGCCCAGAAATGAATGTGAGTCAACAGATCAAGGCTGTGTCTTTAAGATAACTAATACTAGAACACAATTAAATGCCCATAGTTGATGATTGATTCAGTAGAAGGAGGTTGAAGATGAATAAGAAAGGGACTAACAAAAGTTAAATATTTTTATTAGTCATTTATATTTCTTTTTTCTTCTGTTTTTCCATAGGAAATTTAGTACCTAGCTTATGAATTTACGCTAATTCTTTACAGTTATAGATATAAAACTTATTCTATTTGTCATAAATAAATTCTTCAATTCGTTGTTTGCCTTTTAATTTTATGGTAATAATTTTAACATGAACACAATTTAAAATTTTATAAAATATATAGTTTTAAAAATATATAATTTCTTCTATAACTCTTATGTTTAAAACTCCTTCCCTGCTCTGTAATCTGATGCTTAATCACTCATCTCTTTTGCTACTTTGCTTTGTTTTGTTTTCTTTCTTTCTGTAATTTTTTGGTATGAGATGATGATATGCATATTTAATAATAATAATAACAGTTCATCATTTATACCACTATTATTTCTTTAAACTCTATTTCCCCCAAAGATGTGTGTGACCCATTCGTCACATGCTAAATTTTAACTCTGTAACAGTCTATTTCTGAGCTATATTGTTCCATTCATCTATTCATTTATTTTTTGCCAATTAAAATTGTTTAATAAAAGTACATTTCAGTATTTTATAGGGCAAGTCTCTCATGATTGCTCTTCATTTTAAAAAATATTTTTCACTATTTTTACTCATTTAATTTTCCATAGGCATTTTAGATTTATTTTTCAAAAAAAAATCACATTATAGAATATAGTAGAATTATTACTTTTTATGATTTTAAAAATGCATCGAGTCATGTGTTCTTTAAGGAGACTGCCCTTGATGCTCTGGAAGAGCCCCTCCTGGAAGAGCCGTAAGGAGTTTCCTCGTAGGGACACTCCGTTCAGCAGCCCAGGAGGAGCAGGAAGCAGCTACGTGGGGCGGAGAAATGCGTGAAGACAGCCAGAGCTCAAGCAATGAGAAACCCAGCTTCCTTCAACAAAGGGCCAAACCATTTAGTCACTCAAGGTTCACTTGAATATGAATCAGTCAAAAAACAAATTTGTCTTTGAAACCCTCCAACACAGAGGAATAGGGTAAAGGTTACGGAAGAGCAGATAAGTAACATCTTCTTAACAGCTTCATCCAAGTGTATCAGATCCATCATTGCTCATTACAAGTCCAACTCTTGGGAGAATGTGTTTCTTTTCCCCTGAAGGTTGGGTAAGTTTCACTCTAGGACCTGCCTTTAATTTAGCTCATGCCACACAAGTGGCATGCAGAGTTTCTGTTTTCATAACTTGGGAAATACGACACAATTGTAATTGTATTGTAATGCAATTCTTCGCAGTGACCCATTTAGTAACACAGGTCAAACTTGTTCTTTTCTGGGTTCCTTGACCTGGAATACATTCCCAAGTCATGGAATTCTCAATATATGGCATGGAGTGAGGTTAGAATTAAGATACCCAAAATTAGTCCTTGATTTAGTAAAATAATTAACGCATCTTCAAAGGACATGATGTTTAACAAAGGAAATTAGCTGCAGTATTCTTTGCCCAATGGCCAATCATTTCTGTCTCACTAAACTCAAATCCAAGGCGTCAGTGAAAGCTGCAACTCACCTAAGTTATGTTTTTTTAATCTCTAAACTCCTCCTCTGACTTTTTATTATTTAAAGTACTCTTCATAAATGCTTTATATTTTAATAACACTTTAACATCAGCTACTTAAATTTTGGACTAGTAATCACCCTGTGGGTCAGGTATCTGATGAATTTCAATATTACCAAATTTAGCTTCTGTCTGTTCTAACTGCCACAGATGTGAGGACCTCACAAATATAAATAGTCCTTTTCCTGTCCATGAACAGCCTGCACTCTCGCTGGTTTTTATTGAGTGCAAAAATACCAGCAGAGATGTCAAGGGCATAAATGGTTGCACAAGGAGACAATTATAGGACAGAGGTGTTCTAAAGCTCCGCTGTACCCAGCTTTGGATTTATTGGAGATCCCCTGGTTCTGAATCATTCTACTGAGTACTCAAAAGTGCCTGATATTATCAAAAAAAAAAATTTATAAAAATCTCAAGCCTCTCACAATTGTTGCTGAAGTTACCAAATTATCATTGACAAAAACGTAAATGCAATCAACAAGGACTGGCTAACACCTAACAGATCTTTTTGGAAACTATTATCACCATTTTTTATTATGGCTTTAGACCTGGGGATTGGCATGTAACTTGTCAACAAGGTTTTAGATAATTTGTTATTTAAAAAAAGTAAAACCTAGCTTATAAACATCAATTTATCCATTCATTCACATGTATTTATTTAGTATGGCTGTGACGCCCAGGGATGGAAAGCCCAGACACAGGTATTACATACAGTTAGTGTGCAAGTTATCTTTTATAAGCTTCTGGGTTGGTACTTTATACTCAGCAATTGGTAGGCATTTTTCTCCTAAGGAAAGGAAGATGAATGCTCAGGATCTGCGGCACCTCGGGCACCAGGAGCTGTCCATCGTCATCTTAGGGGGTCTGAGCACACTTAGCCTAGAACGACCCAGCCAGCACACAGTCAGAATGCCACTCACCTCCTCTCCCTGCGGTTCTGCGGCCTCCAGTGCTGGGCTTCAGTTCCTCCTGCCTCCTCCCTCCTAAGACTCCTCACTCCTCCCAGAACACCTCTACCAAGGTTCAGGGAAGATTCCCCAGACTTCCCATTGGCTCAGCTCCCAAGGGAGAGGTTGGTGACAGCAGCAGCAGTGACAGCAATGAATGAGGAGTCCCTCCCCTTCCCAGACAGCACAAAGAGAAAAAAAAATCATGGAGGGGTCACCAAGAAAAGGCTTCACATGGGCTTTCCAGTCCAGCTCAGAAGGCAAGGCTACCCCTCCTTGCTCAGCGGGAGGCAGAGAGGAGTGCCATGGTGTCCTGTTGTTCATTCTTCCACTGATCATGAGGAAGTAAACCCAACAAACCAGAAAAGCAAAAAACTCTAAAGACTCACCTTTCACATTCCCATCTAAACTGCGAGTACCTGGTCATGGAGCAAGTTATAGGCTAAGAGTCAGGAATCAGAGCCCACAGATCCAAAAACAGGGAGGGAATGGACACAGGAGTGAGCCAGAGCCAAGAGGGGACAAGCACAAGGTATAGAGTTGAGAAGATCCAGTCCTCTGCCCAGCACTAAGTTTTGGATGCCTGGGTTTTGTCTGTTTCCAGAGCAGTCATTATCTAGGGTTCAAATGGTGTCCCTGAAAGATGAAGTGACTCAAGTCCTAGATCTCATGATAAGCTTGCAACATATGGATGGTTTTTACCAATAACAAGTGGCAATGCACAGCTCTGGAGAACACTGACAGCCTCCCCACACAGCAGACACCATGTATTCTGAGCCAAACATCAGGATATACCTTCCAGAAAGTGTGCTTTGGGATGCAGAACACATGAGATGCGATGTAGTGGCTAAAGCTTTGGAGCCACATGAATCTGGCTTCAAATTCCAGCTCCTCACCTTGTACCTGTGCAACCTTCAACAAGGTACTCAGCCTCTCTGTGTCTCACTTTACTCATTTGAAAAATGGGGAGAATTTTCATAACTTTATATAATATGGTTGAGAGGGCTATACGTAATATGTATAGTACTTAGTACAGAGTAAGCACTTAATAAATATGTTATAGCTATAGCTGTATATTATAGCTATAATAACAGGGTGAGACAGTCCAGGAAAATCTGGGATGTATGAGTACTCCACCTATCTATATATTATCTATTACTCAAGGGCTACCTTAAGTCTCATCATTTCCATTATCTTCCATATCACCATGAGCCTATATTGATTTCTTTATTTCTTGATAATATTCTTTTATCATGTGACTTTACTAATTTTTCTATTTATATCTAATTTTATATCATCACTCATAAGTCACTCCTACAAAATCTTTTCCTGAGCACAGAAACAAAGCCATATTGTTTTAAAATCCCCACTGTATTAAACACACTGTAAGAAACCTGGCAAGCACGTTATAAGTATCTACTTAATTGTATTCCAGGTACTATTTTGGGGTGGCCATGACTATAAACATCTTTCACAAACACCTGGACAGTTCCTGCATTATCTTTCAGAAAAAGACCTTTTATTTTTTCATTGCACCATCATCTGTATAGAAAATGAAAATCTTATCTACCTTGCAAAAATATTGTCATTTTACCTTTGATGTTAAATACAGTCATGGTCCTGTGAGTATGGAGATGTAGTGTCTATATGCTAAAATAATAAGACATCCTTGCTCGTGATAAATAACCAGCATCACTAATTTATGGAACCATTTCTATTCTTTATTTCCATTTATATTGATTTGGGATACTCACTCATCATTTTACCAGATACCCTGGTTCAGAGGTTGTCAAGTTAAAAGGGTAAGAATGGTAATGAAGATTGCAAGTCTCCTTCTTTACAGAAATAACACCCTCCACAACACACACACAGACACACACACACACACACACATGCACACACATACACATGCGTGCACACACACACCGACACACATACACACATGCACACACATACACACGCGTGCACACACACATGCACACACATACACACGCGTGTGCACACGCACACACATACACATGCACACACACACACACACACCCTGTGGGTGCAGAAAATCAGATTTGTTGCCAAGATTGGACTTAGGAAATAAGAAAACATGCACCCCGTTTTCTCGTCCCCTCTCATTCAAAAGCCCACTGCCCTCTAAATCTCCATTTGTTTTGACCCTTTCACCTCTAACAAAAGCTATTCTTACCAAAAGCAGTGATATTTATTATTATTTTTTAATATGAATGAGTTTATCAACATCAGTTTCCCAGAGAAACTTGTACATTGTCTTCCCTTTAATTTTGGAGTACAGGGCTTTGTCCCTCCTTAAAGGATTTCAGTATCAGAAGTAGGTGGAAGAGTTCGTGACGCTGTGGATCACGATACTCTCATGGAATGACTAGTAAAATGATTTCGAACCTGTGGGAGAAAATTAGAGAGCTTTTTATTTTGTCTTCTTTCCAATAGATTTAGGGGGTCTGAGTGTTTTTTGTTACATGGATGAATTGTATAATGCTGAAGTCAGTGCTTTCCGTGCACCTGTCACCTGAACAATGTACATTATACCAACAGGTAGATTTTTATCCCTCACTACCCTCCCACCCTCCTCCCTTCTTAGGTTCTAATGTCTATCATACCATTCTATGTCCAGGAGCATGAAATTGGATCCCTGTCTCTCACCATATACAAAAATTAACTCAGGATGCAAAATGAGGCTTGAAAGCACAAAAGTCAATCTCATCCCAACCCCAATATAATGCTATTAGCAATGATATGAAATTTGCAATGAGAAAAAACTACATCACTATTGATAAGAGATTACAGGCATGAGCCACCATGTCTGGCCAAAATCAAAGACTTCTGATCATCAAAACACATCTTTAAGAGAGCAAAAGGACAAGCCACATACTGGTAGAACATATTTGCAGTAAATATTTCTGACAAAGATCTGTTATACAGAATATATAAAATACTTCCACAAATCAATAATAAAAGGAAAAACAACCCAATAGAAAAATGTCAAACAGGGACTTCACAAAAGAAGAAATCCAAATGTCCAAGAACATATGAAAAATTTTTAACATCATTAGTCACCAGAGAAACGCAAATTAAAGCCACAATAAGGTACCACTGCATACACACTGGCATAATATTTTTAATAATATTAACAATGACAGTGACAATACTAAGTGTCACTGAGGATATGGAGCAACTGGAACTCTCATAAATTGCTGGTAGAGGTATGAATTAGAAAAACTACTTTGGAATACTCTTTGACAAATTATAGATGCAAAAGTTTGTGGCAAAAGTTTGAGGAGCATCAGGACTGATGTTGTCTCAAAGAATCTCCTAAAAGTACTTATTAGCTACAAAGGAGAGGGGAGTAATTTGACAGTGGAGAAACCCAGCAATTATCAAATCAACCAACTGTTCAAGGTAAGCATCACCAGTTAATGGGACTTGTCGACATCATAAATACCTTGATGCACTGCACTGAGAAGGACATGACACCATTTTTCTGAGTTTTTTCCAAAAATGTATAACCTTACTCCAAATAGGAGAAAACATCAGAGAAAACATCAAATCCAAACTAATGAACAATCCTTAAAATACCTGATCAGTCCTCGTCAGAACTGTCAAAATCACAAAACACAAGGAAAGACCAAGGAACTCTTACAGACCGGAGGAGACTAAGAAGAAATGATACCTAAATGCAACATGAAAGCCTGAGTAAGATCCCAGAACAGAAGGAAGAAATAATGGGCAAAAATAGGTAAAATTCAAATGAGGTGTTTAGTTCAGTTAAGGAGATTGTACCGATACTACTTTTTACTCTTGATATTTGTACTATGATTATGTAAGATGTTAATTTTTTGAAAAATCGAGTGAGAGATACAAGACAACTCTTTGTATGATGTTTGCACCTTTTCTGTAAGATTAAAATTCTTAAAAATAAAACAGATTTTTAAAAATGAAGTACTTGGAACATGGGAAAAAAAGAAAGGAAACAAAAGCTCAAACATTTTTGAGCCCCCAAAGTAAGCCATATTCATTTTAGATGTAGTCATGAAAGAGACAGCCAAATTCCCTATTGTGTGACTTACACAGCTTTTACAGATTCGGTATACAACAAACGAACAGGAAAAGTTGAGTTATTAAATTCATACTAAAAGAAAATTTATTTAGTAGAATTTTAACAGATATGTATAATGCCTGAATGGAAATAGCCATAAACTATTTCACCAGGGGGATTTAAGGTAAGATTCGTAAGTTAAATGCCAAACATCCACCACACCCTTCTCACCCTCCTGAGACCAAGTCTGCCCTCTAGTGATGGGACGGTGAACTGCCGTCCATAGTTTAACAAATCTGCACAAAATGGTTCTGGAGATTTTAACTTTGACAGCAACAGCACATGTGAATTAAATATTGCCACTTCCTCAATCAGAAATGTCAGATGTTCTCCACCACTTTCAAATAAAGTTTAAATTTCTAGGTTGGGGATTCAAGTGAGTACACAATCTGGTCTCTTTCTACCAAGTGTCAAGAAGTAAGAACTCGAGTTTCAGCTGTTATATTAACTCCTGTATGATCTGGAACAAATCTTTCAGCTTTTTGGAGTTTTTTCCAGCTCCAGAACCATCTAACTGCACTTGCCTAGGATATCCTTAGCTGGAACCACCCAGCCAAGCCCTTCACAAAAAACATGAGAGATAATGAAATGAATGCTGTTGTTTCAGGCCACTAAATTCGGGGGTAATTTGATATGCAGAAATAGTAACTGCAACGAGACCTGAGTTTTGATTCTGGCTCTTCCATTTACTGTGTGTCACCAGGTAAATTGCTTAATCTCTCTGAGCCTGTATTTTCTAAACTTGAAAATGGGGTTGATTGTATCATCTACCCCCTTGGGTTGTTTTGCAGAACAAATGACTATAAAACACTTAGCACAAAGCCAGGCACAGAGTAAGACTTCAATAAATATTGACTAATATTATCATTAATTATTACTTTATTTGATTCTCTTATGTAGCCCTTAGAGATAATACATTTTAATGTATTGTTGATTATTTTTGTATATTTAAGAACCCATGTTTTGCTTGCTTTCTTCGTCCTTGGGGATAATCAAAAGCTTAAGTAACAATTTTAAGTATTTTGCTATGATGTCCTACTGAGTGACATCCCTCTTTGGCAATTGCTGTCACTTTCTCACTGTATTTTTTTCTACCCTGCTGCTGGGTACCTTATAGCCAAGGTATCTGCCTCTGCAGCAGCCTGCACAAAAGGGCCAGGACAGTTGTAATTTCTTTGAGGACCATTTGTAGCTGCTGTTCTCATCAGCCCAAGCCATGGCCCAACAGTGCCCTTGCCTGTCCTCTGTCAAAGGCCCCTGTCCCCTGTATTTGCCTTCCCAGAGACAATCTAAACAATGAGATATCATCTAACTCCTATGAGAATGGCCTTTATTAAAAAGTCCCGAAACAACAAATGCTGGTGTGGATGTGGAGAGACAGGAACACTCTTACACAGTTGGTGAGGCTGTAAATTAGTACAACCCCTGTGGAAAGTAATTTGGAGATATCTCAAAGAACTAGAAACAGAAATATCATTTGATCCAGCAATCCCATTACTGGGCATCTACCCAAAGGACAAAAAGACATTCTATAGTAAAGACATCTGCACTTGAATGTTTATGGCAGCACAATTCGCAATTGCAAAGATGTGGAAACAACGCAAGTGCCCATCAATACATGAGTGGATTAATAAAATGTGGTATATGTATACCATGGAGTACTACTCAACCACAAAAACAATGATGAACTAGCACCTCTTACACTATCCTGGATAGAGCTGGAGCCCATCCTTCAAAGTGAAGTATCGCAAGGATGGAAAAACAAGCACCACGTGTACTCACCATCAAATTGGTACTAATTGATCAACACTAAGGTGCTCACATGGAAGTAACATTCACCGGCTGCCAGACAGACAGGAGGAGGGTGGCAGGGATGGGTAAACTCACAACTAATGGGTGTGGAGTGCACTCTGTGGGGGAAGGACATGCTTGTAGCTCTGGCTTGGGCGAGACAAAGCCATTATATGTAACCAAAATATTTGTACCCCCATAATATTCTGAAATGTAAATGGATAAATAAATAAGAAAGTAAACCCTACTTGGTTTCTGTCTTACTTGCCGACTAAGCCCTCCCCAGATCTACTCCAGAAAACTCCAATTCCAACTTTTGCCTATAATAAATAATATGTATATGTAAATGATGTTCAATGAGACTTTTCCCACCTCTGAGTTTGTCTGAAGGTCCCAAAGCAGATAGTAATGGATAACAAGTATCTGCTACACTGTAAAGAAGGCTGCCTGGGAGTGTCCACTCAGGATAGGCTGAGAGACTGTGGGCATGGTCTGGTGACCCTGGGCTCAAAGGCCAGCACCGAAGGTGCCAGCAAGGATGCTGAGCATTTGCTCATGGAGGTTGAAGAATGAGGGCTTCTTTGGAGGAAAGGGGAAAGGGATTCTGCTTCTCTCCACGTGGGGAAAGGAAGGAGGGTGAATTCCCCATACCGTTGGGTGGGGCGCTGGATTTAAGAGAAAGAAAAGCACTCAGAGAGAGTGAGGTGCTTGCACTGGGAGAGATTGACATCTCTTAGGCAACTGGATGTTTGCTGGAATGTAGAAATCTTGAGCCTTGTGAAATAAAGAGATCAGAGCTAAGTCAAAGAGGATCTCCCAGCACAAAGGCCAGAGGGTACTATCAGACACAGACGCTGAGAGAGAGAGAGAGAGTATGTGTGTCTGTATGGTGGGTGAGAAAGAGTAAATTTGCAAAAGTCAAAGGTTCTGTCATCCAAGCTAGGGAAAACTTATCCACAGTGATGGAGCTTATTGCTGCAGTAAGCAATGCAGCAATACATCTACAGTCTATAAACCAGTCTCATTTAGCTCAAAAGGTTTAGGGACCATAGAATTGTAAGAGGAGCTGTGGCAGAAACAGAGTTAGAACTCAGTTCTCTAAATTGCAAATGTAACCCCTTCTCCATCTTCCACAAATGTCCTGAGTATCATTAAAGCAATAGCATGAGGGCAGGGCCTGGACTCTGAAGCTGGGCTGCCTGGCTCAAATCATGACTCTGCAACTAACACTGTGACCTTAGACAAATTACTGACACTCTCTAAGCCTCT
The DNA here is from genome assembly GCA_963575035.1 of Avahi laniger. Lineage (NCBI taxonomy): Eukaryota > Metazoa > Chordata > Mammalia > Primates > Indriidae > Avahi > Avahi laniger. The sequence continues at coordinate 13,006 of CAUYSK010042688.1, read as the reverse complement.
GTCTTCTCATCTTTTTTTTTTTTTTTTTTTGAGACAGGGTCTCACTGTGTTGCCCGGGCTAGAGTGCTGTGGTGTCATCCTAGCTCACAGCAACCTCAAACTCCTGGGCTCAAGCGATCCTCCTGCCTCAGCCTCCCGACTAGCTGGGACTACAGGCATGCGCCACCACGCCTGGCTAATTTTTTCTATATATTTTTAGTTGTCCAATTAATTTCTCTCTAATTTTAGTAGAGATGAGGTCTCGCTCTTGATCAGGCTGGTTTCGAACTCCTGAGCTCAAACAATCCGCCTGCCTCGGCCTCCCAGAGAGCTAGGATTACAGGCATGAGCCACCACGCCCGGCCTCCTCTACCTTCTTGAACTTATGGTTTCTAATCATAATAACTGTTTGATGACCTTACCTTCTTAATTCTGTCATCTGTGCCACTTCTACATCTGTTTCTGTTGATTGATTTTTCTCTTCCGTGTAAGTTATATTTTTCTGCTTCTTTGTATGCCTGATAATTTTTTATTGGATGCCAGATGTGAATTTTACTTTGTTGATTGCTCAATATTTTTGAATTTCTTTAAATACCCTTGTGATTTTTTTGGGAGGACTTGGTTATGTGGAAACAGTTTGAAGCTTGCTTTTAAGCATTGTTAGATGGGACTAGAACAGCCTTTAGTCCAGAGTAATTTTGCCTCGTTACTGAGGCGGTATCTTTCCAAGTATTCTGCCTGGTACCACATGTATTGTGAGGTTTTCTCACTCTGGCTGGTGTGAACACAAACTATTCCTGGCCTGGGTAAGCTCTGGTGATTGTTCCGCCTGCTGCTTTCCACCTGTTCTTTTTTCTGTCTTGGGGTAGTTTCTTCACACTCGTGCACTGATCAATACTCAGAATCCTCTCTCTGTAGATCTCTGTGTAGCTCTCTCCTCACCAGTACTCTCCCCTGAGAATTCTAGCCACCATGGCCTTCCTGAATTCTCAACACTGTCCTCTCAAATCGGAGAGACTACCAGGCTCAGTTGAGGGTTTCTCCTCCCTGCCCTGTAGTCTGGAAACTCTCTTGAGGCAGTAAGTTGGGGCAATCATAGACCTCACTTCATTTGTTTTTGTTTTCTCAGGGGAAAAGTACTCCCTGCTGTCCATTGACTGACCATTGTTGTGTATATTTTGTCAGTGTGTGCATGTGTTTAGTTGTTTAAGATAGGAGGATAAATCCAATTCTTGACCAGGATATTTATTTTTTCAAAAATCTATGAAAACATCAGTTTTTTTGTTGGAGAAAGTGGTCATTTAGAAAACATCTTTAGTCCACATGACATTTGCCTTAGGTGTTCATATCCAACTTTCAAGTCACCTGTGTACCTTTTCTTTATTAATCCTTGGGTTTTTTCCCCAAGGTTCCAATATTGAAAAATCTGTAAAAGACCTCCAGCGCTGCACAGTGTCTCTTGCGCGGTACCGAGTTGTAGTTAAAGAAGAGATGGATGCTTCCATTAAGAAAATGAAACAAGCTTTTGCTGAATTGCAGAGCTGGTAAGTTAAGTTGCATTTGATATCAGTAGCATAAAAATGATCATTTATAAAAATGGTCAGCCATTCACCAAGTTCTTTCATTCCCAACTCCTAACTATTCTACATAGTGGGAGAGACTTAATTCTGTGGTGTAATTCGCTTTCTGTTTCATTCTATTTTCAATCACAGTGTGGGAATGAGAACTCACAATGTTCTAGAAATGGGCCTGAGGTTAATATTGTTGAGAAAGGGACAAATAATTATACCGTAGATCATACCCTCTTACTTTAGGGTCTGTCACCAGGAGCCTGTAACAAATGAGATGATGTTTTTGAACAAAATTATAAAGTGGAAAAAATCTGTCTTTGCTTTCCTGGGTTCTTCCATCCTTCTTAATGCACTCCATCCCAGTGGTCTTTTCTGTGCCCTATTATTAATTATTGATTTGTTTTTAATTTTATGTTTTCAAACTGTGCTCTGTGGAATACTCATTTCTTAAAATATATTAGTATGTATTCTTTGGGGAAAACTGGGTTTGGTGGTTAAAGAGATGTGAAAATACTTTTTTTTAATTTTACTTCTCAGTGCCTTTTCAATGCTAATGTATCTTGTGAATTTTAAGAGGAAGCTATACTGTGTTTAGCAAATATATTTGATGATAGAATCTTTTTGGGGGAAGAATGTATTTGTCTTAGTCCATTTTGCATTGCTGTGACAGGATACCTGAGGCTGGGTAATTTGTAATGAACAGAGATTTATTTCTTACAGTTCTGGAAACTGGGAAGTCTAAGGTCAAGGGGCCCACATCTGGTGAGGGCCTTCTTGATGTGTCAAGCCATGGCAGAAGGCAGAGGGGCAAGAGAGGGCAAGTGAGAGACAATCAGAGAGGGCCAAACTCAACTTTATAATGAACCTGCTCTCATGATAACAACATTAATCCATTCACGAAGGTCATGACTAATCACCTCTTAAAGATTCTACCTTTCAACTCTTTGCATTGGGGATTAGGTTTCCAACACATGAACTTTGGGGAACACATTCAAGCCATAGCAATATTCTAATGTTTCCTAGAACACCAAAGCTGTTTTAACTATTAAATGTTAAGGTGTTAACTGAAATTTAAGCCGTAGCTCATTTCTGGGTGTATTTGCATTTTATAAGGGATTTTTTTGAAACTGGAAAAGACTTAAGGAACAAATTAATCAAAATGATTGGAAGATAAGGAGTTAGGTTGATGTTTTTGGATTAAGTTAGGTTGATGTTTTGGGATTTAGGACTGTTCACTCTACTTATTCATAATAACTGCCTAGATCTGAAATACGGGAGGAAGTATTTATGAATAGAGAAACTCTACACCATTCTTCCTCACAACCATCCATTGTTTTCTTGCTGCCTGTCTGTGGACTGTTCCCTTATGTCATACCCAGCTATGTCTCTATTCACAAACTTAATCTGTAACTTTGTGCCACAACAAACCAGAGATAGAGGGGGAGTGTGGGTCCCCTCGATCCTCCTGGTCTCTGGAATTGAAGGAGTGAATTAATGAAGATGGATTAACACCTCCAAAAAGTTAAATCATCATAACCAAAAAGTACTTTCAGGATAGAAGATTCATCTAGTAATCTATCCATGCCTGGTCTTGAACCCTGAGTTCACCTTTGAGGTTTTATAGCTAGAAACTTAATGCCATGTCTTCTGTTTTTCTTAACATACATTTTTGTTCCTGCCAGATTACTCATGGTCTCACAATTTAACATTCACATTTCCTCTTCCATATACTAGTTCATGCCACTTTCCCAGCCTGATATACTCTCCTGTACCTCTCTATTTATCTAAATTCAGCCAATTCTCCAAAACTCCCCTTAAATTAAGCTCTAACATTTCCTGAAAATTTTTCCAGGTAACTGATTTCTCCTTTTTCTGAACCTGTGGGAGGAAGAACCTTGCTCTTTGTACTACATTCTTGTCATATTGGATATTGTTGGCTCATTTGGAAAATAAAGAACTAAGCGTAGGCCATCACAACTTTGCCTTGATAAGCGTCTGGTCTCCTTGATTGTTTAACTTACTGATTACTTAGCCACAGGATCTGATTCCATTCAGAACAAGTCAGAACCAGGAAACACAGTTCCGGGAGAGAGATTTGTGAGTTCCTGCTGACTTGGAACCCAGCCAGGAGGAGCCTCCTTCAAATAAATGACAAATGAAATGGTTTCCTGCCTGGGAACTGTGTATTTAGGATTGATTAGCAAGCGTAACAACCAGGTCAATTTAACTTGAGGAAAGAGATTACTTGTCCTTTCCTGCTGGTATAAAGCCCTTCTCTCTGGCTGATTGGGTTTATAAACTACCTTATTTCAATGTTCCTTGTAGTTGCTACTTCAAGACATAATTGGCAGGTGAGCTAACTCCATTTGGCACCAAACCAGAGCTTGGAGTTAATGTCACTTAGGAAGCCATTTTTGTGTTGGTTGTAGTATAAAAGAAAAACAAAGGGTTCTAACAGATTCGCAGCAGTAAGATTACATTACCCCTGACAGGACACTAGGGAAATTATACGGATAACTCCTTTCACTTTGATGCCAAATAAAAACTGACACACCTAAAGGAAGGTAAAATCAGACGCCTTCCAATATATAAAACTTAAAATTTGTTCTTATTGATGATTTAGTAATAATCATCCCTACATCCGAGTTTACTTTTCTTGTTAATTAGTAATACTTCTCTGCTTTATGTTGTTGGAGCAGTTAGTGACTTAAGTTTAAGCTGTTAAGGAGGCAGGATATGGAATGGAACATGAAGTTAGGGTACATAAACTCCTTTGGAGTGTTTTCATATAATCTGTAGATGAAAAATGCCGACAGGCTACATACTCAGCTTCTCTTAAATAAATAGGAAGATTTCAATTTTATGACAGTCAAACAGTATTTATTAAAAGGAGAAATGGGTAGGAGAAAGACTGTCAAGAAGTTTGAGGTTATACAACACATAGGGTCATGTAAATCTGTGGTTAAAATTTAGAAATTTTTCCTGATTTCTCATTGATCTTAAAAAAGTTATATCCTTTTGTTTGAGCTTGTTTACTTATGTTAAAATAAGCTATCAGTAGTCCTACCAAAGGCTTTAAGTCCTTAAATTTAAAGACCTTATAGAGATGCTGAAATCTTAGGAATCATTTTATAAACCAAAGTATCTCTAAAAATATCTAAAAAGCATAGAAGTAAAGGAATGTGCTAATATAGTATCATCAAAAATGTACATAGCACTGTAGTTCTAAATTATTCTTCAGTTTTTGAATGTTTAGTACATTGATATCTTATTTCTACTAGTACTTGACTCCATGGTTCTTGCTGGTCTTTGATTTAAAATTTAACTCTTTAACCATCTGTGAAAATAATTACAGATTGGCTGGTTGGGGTGGCTCATGCCTGTAATCCTAGCACTCTGGGAGGCTGAGACAGGAGGATCGCTTGAGCTCAGGAGTTCGAGTCCAGTCTGAGCAAGAGTGGGACCCTGTCTCTACTAAAAATAGTAAAAATTAGCTGGGTGTGATGGTGCATGCCTGTAGTCCCAGCTACTTTGGAGGTGGAGGCAAAAGGATGACTTGAGTCCCCAGAAGTTTGAGGTTGCTGCAAACTAGGCTGATGCCATAGCAGTCTAACCTGGGCAACAGAGTGAGACTTTGTCTCAAAAAAAAAAAAAAAAAAAGAAAGAAAGAAAAGAATTATAGATCGAATATCCCTTAGCTGAAATACTTGGGACCAGAAGTATTTCAGATTTTTTTGGATTTTGGAATATTAGTAAAAACCAGTTGAGCATCCCTAATCTGAAATGTTCCTGTGAGCATTTCTTTTTAGCATCATCTTGGCTCTCAAAAATCTTCAGTTTAGAATATTTTGGGATTAGAGATGCTTAATCTGTAATAATAACATATGAAGAATGCAATTTACTGAACATGTTCAGTTATATTATCTGATTTATTTATCCTGATTTCTTTCTCACAAAGTAGGTATTTTTAATTCTGTTTTACTGAAAAAGGATTTGTGTCTTAGGTTAAGTAGTTTATCTAACATGGCATCATAAATTGTAGACCTAATATTTAAATCTATGTATTCTGACCCAGTAACCTATACTCTCCATCCCATATCTCATTGATGCTCACTTCTCTCACTAAAGCTTGGGAATGTTAGACACTGTTGGTCCATGTCACATATACAGACAATTCCTGACTTAAAATGGTTTAACTTATGATTTTTTGACTTTATGATGGTGCAAAAATGATATACATTCAGTAGAAATCCTACTCTGAGTACTCATACCGCCATTCTGTTTTTCAATTTCAGTATGGTATTCAATAAATTATATTACATGAGATATCCAGCATTTTATTATAAAATAGGTTTTGTGTTAGATGATTTTGCCCAAGTGTAGGCTGATGTAAGTGTTCTGAGCACGTTTGAGGTAGGCTAGGCTCTAAGTTATAATGTTCAGTAGGTTAGATGTATTAAATGCATTTTCAACTTACGATATTTTCAGTTTACTGTCAGTTTATTGGGATGTAACTACATCCTAAGTCAAGGAGCATCCGTATTATTTCCTCCTCAGCTTAAAAGCTATGTATGTAGCAAGGTTATAGGGAAACTCCAACGTAGGAGAATTTAGGGGCTGTGGAACTTAGTCATTATGGAGTAGGGTTAGAATGAAGAAGACCAGCATTTTGATTGAATCTATGAAAGTATTTTTTAAGTTCAATAAAATAAAACTACAAGAAAAGATACTCCATCTGAGTATTTAATTTTATAATTCAGAAGGTTCTAAATCATTATTCTTAAGTCACAACTTGGAGTGCCTCATGATTCTGATATTCTTCAGGTCAGATCTTAATAGTGGGAAAAGTATTAAGATTAATGGCAAGATTACTGTGGCATGGGGTTAATTAGAAAAGATTTCTTGGAGGAAATGAATCATTCTCAAGCTGTGGGGAAAAGCATGGAATTTACTCTGGCAGAAGGGGTAGAGGTAGACACCACATTTAGGAAACAGAAACAAAGGCATAGAAGAGACATGGGGGGACCATACATAGCCTAGCTGGCGCTACGAAGCGGTAGTTGAAAGTAGTGAGGGATGAAGTCAGAAACTGAGGTAGAATAACAGCATTTGATAGAGGGGTCTGAATTTTGTTTTTTTCTTTTTTAAAGATTTCATTACTCCCTCTAATTTTTACTCTATTGCCCATAATTACAATAGTTTTTTAAAAAATAGAAATAAAAGTCATATAATTCTACCACTTTAACATGTAATTTTTCTTTTCTTTTCTTTCTTTTTTTTTTTTTGCAGAGACAGGGTCTCGTTCTTGCTCAGGCTGGTCTTGAACTCCTGGCCTCAAGCTCTCTTCCGGTTTGACCTCCCAGAGTGCTAGGATTACAGACATGAGCCACCACTCCCGGCTCCTTTACTTAATTCCTCTTTAAGTGGACCTTTTGGTTCCACTGCACCCAGCCAACATAATTTTTATTTTCTGTGTTCCCTTGTGTTCCTTATCTTTATTCATACATATTCTTAATAGTTATAATCATAGTGACAGTGTAAGTTTTAATGTGTTCTTTTTGAAACTTAAAATTATCTTTGATTCATCTCTTTGTAACTGCTTACATTGTGTTATTATGTGTACATGTTTACTTAAGAATTTCTAGACCAGGCATGATGGCTCATGCCTGTAATCCTAGCACTCCAGGAGGCCGAGACAGGAGGATCACTGAGCCCAGGAGTTTTAGATCAACCTGAGCAAGAGCAAGACCCTGTCTCTACAAAAAATAGAAAAATCAGCTGGGTGTGATGGCACATGCCTGTAGCCCTAGCTACTTGGGAGACTGATGCAGGAGGATTGCTTGAGCCCAGGAGTTTGAGGTTGCAGTGAGCTGTGATGATTCTACTGCACTCTAACCTGGGCAACAGAGCAAGACTCTATTTCAAGAAAAAAAAAAAATTCTAGACAATAGAACTGTAATTTATAATGATTTGCCAGAGTTAATATGAATGCATTTTACTAAACAGATATTCTGCTGAAACTGAGAAATCAAGATGAATTAAAATAATAATTGCTACTGCTATTCGCTGAGCTCATTACTGAGCTTTTATTGTATATCAGAAACTTTTATTTATAGTATCTCTAATCTATTTAACAGTATCACTTGTGGAATTATAGACGAAAAAAATGGGCACGAAAATATTTTGCCCAAAGGTCATTCCTGATACTAAGTGATACTTTTCCGCTATACCATTCTTCCATTTTCTGTCTTACCAGGTATCCCTGTTTACTTTTTTCTGCATTCTTTACCTTCTTAGTTCACACATGTCTCCCGTTTCTGGATCTTTAGACATCGGTTTCATAATTCCAGAGGGAGGATTCAAAAAACAAATCAGTTTCAAATGAGGATCTGGTCAGCAGCTCACTATGGGGACTTAACATTCCAACCATTTTTCTTTATTAACTAGAAACTTAAACAGCATACTCTTTGGTAATACAGATTGCTACTGGTTCTTTTTTCCTAAACAGATTCATATGGTCTGTAGGATTAGTTTAGAATTGAGGTGCTTCTGACCACTGGAGAAGAACAGAAAGAAAGGTTACCCCATTGAAGGCCTGTCCCACAAGAACGATGACTTATATTGACATTCTAACTTATAAAAAGCTATCTCAGACTGTTGAAATATGAAATCACATGTCCCCATATTTTTGTAAATGACTCCTTACAAGTAGGGACCCATCAGAATCTTCATAGTGTCCAAATTTGATTTAACAAGCTAGTTCAGCCAGACATAGTGGCTCAAACCTGTCATCCCAGCACTTTAGGAGACTGAGACCGGAGTATCGCTTGAGGCCAGGAGTTTGAGACCACCCTGGGCAACATAGCGAGATCTTGTCTCTACAAAAATTTAAAAATTAACCAGGCATGGTGACATCTACCTATAGTCCTAGCTACTCAGGAGGCTAAGGTGGGAAGATCACTTGAGTCCAAGGTAACAGTTAGCGGTGATCATGGCACTGCACTCTAGCCTGGGTGACAGAGCAAGACCCTGTCTCTAAAGAAAAAAACAAGCTAGTTCTTTTAGTTCAGCTATGCCCCAGTTGTTTGGCTCAGTGTGATGATCTGGCTCTGGCTACCTAATTGATGTTTTTCGTTTTGTTTTGAAGCCAGGTGGGTGTACTGTACTCCAGTAAGGCCAGTGCTGGGAAACACATGAAGCATCATTAATTCTCTGATAATAAAAACTATTGGCAATTCTCTTTTATGGTGGTTTTACATGAAAAGAAGAAAGTGTCTTCAAAGAAAAAAGGTGTTTGCATTGGCTTTGCATGGATATCTGCTTTGATTGACTCATGGAATTAAATTGATTTTAGATTTTGAGCAAATAAAATCAAGTGCAAATGTTTTTTAAAAACATTATTTAGTGGCTTAGAGTATTATCCCTTGAAATAATTGGCTGTGGAATTGCCAGAGTTGTGTTTCCACTTTAATGTTATTTTTCAAATGCAACAGCTGTAAATAAATGATAATTAACAATTTTTGGTACCAAGAAATTACTAAAGGCAAGAGCTAGAATCAATAGCTGCATGTTAGATACCTGTATATTAATTAAAGGGCTTACTTCAAATGATGGGCACAAAATATATCTTAGAGATGTGAAGAGTGATGCTGCAGGAACAGCTATTCTGAGCAACTAAATTATGCAAAGCTTTAGAATAAGTTGAACAAATGTGACAATGGTAAAAAGTCCTGGCAAGAAAAGAAGGAAATGTAGAACATTTAGTTACCAGTCTTTTTCCTTAGTAACAGTGACCAGTCATCCCAAACCATCTTTCATGGTTAAAGAAAGGATATGGAAATTCTCAACACTGATGTACTTTTGCTTTGGTGTATTTTTAATAAGAAAGTTATTATTACATTTTAATATTTTATTTATTTTTGTATTTTAAAGACTTACAAAAATTTTAATGGAAAATTGCAAATGTTGATCAAACTTTTCTCTGAGAAAATAAACCAACAGCTTAGTTAACCAGTGGGTTCTTCTGTTTAATGCTGGGCTGATATCACAGGACATTTCAATAGATGTTATCAATAGATGACAACATGACAAACAACAAACAAAAAGAAATAGAAATACTATTTTTTCATTGGGTTTTTTGGCATGAAAATATATACTAATTTTTTTATTGAAGGGGTTATATGGTTGTCCATGCCCTGCCTTACAAATTTCTTGTGATCACCAATGAGTAAATCAAGAAACAAAGTTGACTTAAATGGATGCTAGTCATTCTCAAAGGGGGAGAAATTGCTGTCACAACATACTAGCTCATATTGCCACAAAAGGTCTGATTGTGTTGATACAGAACTTTCTTTCCTTGCTAAAAGTGTCATGTGACATTCTAGTTTTCATAATAAAGATTGTAAGCTGCAAAAAGCTTACTTGTTTGCTGAAGTCTTTTGATAAATAAGCTTTGTCAGAGACAAAGAATTTGTCATCTGGTGGACACAGTGTCTGCATCTTAAGGTGATTTGGCAGCAGAAGAGAGGTAATGTCAAACTGTAGGCCTGGCAGCTCCTATCTCAGTTGTGCTTTCGTTTTGCCTTTTAGGTATTCCAAAGGCTGCTAGAGTTCTTGGAGCAATATTGCCAAGGTTTGGGAATATTTTCTTAGCAAAGTATTGCTACTCCACAATAGTATCTTCTCTCCAGTCTGGTGCTTTTGGATTAATATGCCAACCAAATTTGTTTAGTTACAAGTCTGTTCATTAACATACATAATGATGTTCTCTGGCACTTGCCCTATAAAGGATTTTGTTCTTTGAGGAAATGATTCTGCCTTATACATTTTTGTATGTCTTACAACATAGTCTCCATATTAACTACTTTGTGCTAACATAACTACATATTGAGCTAAATTGAATGTGTGTGTATATGTGTGTGCGCAAGTGTGATTGCTTTTACAAACAGAAACAAGAGTGGAACTTTTAATTACCCTGTAGTTATATTCCCATTCAAAAGGAGAAATGAGTATGAACAAATTTGAAGACAGAACATTTCATGTTTCTACAGGTATTAAAATTTTAGATTTTTTCTTCTGCCACCACTAAACAAAACTGATATGGTAAGGAAAATTTTTTACATCCAGAGGTTGAATACTCTAAGTGTACCTATTATCATCTATTCTTACACATTAAAGGTTGTGGGCTCTTTTATAAGGACACAGAAAGGCTTTATGTGTCTCCAAATCATATACATTTGCAATGGAAAAAATTCTAATTGCCCATTTAATATTCTTTTTCTATAAAAAGCCTACCAGAAACCTCTAATTCCATCCTTTACTATTGAATGTTACTCAGAAACCAACACCCTGTATGTCTATCTCTTGACTGCTCTACATTCTGCATACTAAAACGCCAGTGAACTTGGGGCAGCTGTGATCAGCTGTTGAAGATATACAAGTGCTAATCATGGCTAAATTTACTATGCCCAAGTGGGGATTATTGCTTGGTAAAAATTCATTAGAAGCAAACATGTCAGATTTTATAGACCAAAATATAAAAAGCATGTGAGTGGCCGGGTGAGGTGGCTCATACCTATAATCCTAGCACTCTGAGAGGCTAAGGCAGGAAGACTGCTAGAGCTCAGGAGTTTGAGACTAGCCTGAGTGAGACCGTCTCTACTAAAAATAGAAAAATTAGCTGGGCATCTTTGCACGTGCCTCTAGTCCCAGCTAGTTGGAAGGCTGAGGCAGGAGGATCGCTTGAGCACAAGAGTTTGAGGTTGCAGTAGCTATGATGATGCCACTGCACTCTAGCCAGGGCAACAGACCTAGACTCTGTCTCAAAACAAAAAAAAAGTATGTGAGTGCATATGTAGAAATCGTTAATTTCTGCAAAGACTTTTCCTTTAGCATAACTTATTAAGAAATGTGTTTTGTGGCTTGCTACTGCCATCTACTGGTTATCAGCTCTTAGACTGATAGCGATTGATCAGCTGTAATAAATAGAAATAAAAGGGAATTGAGTCTGTTGATTTTATTGGAAATCCCTAAAATATTCTCCGTTGAGTAAGACATCAGAATTTTCATGTGGTCGATCCAGTATTATTTTGTAGAATGTCGTATGCTTTTAGTGAACAAACTGACCTGTCCTGTGCTATTAATAACGTGTTATTTCTGTGTCTGAGTTTCTGAGCAAACCTTTTTTTCCTTTGTCATTTCTTCCTAGTTTAATGGATCGGGAAGTGGCATTGCTTGCTGAAATGGACAAAGTGAAAGCTGAAGCAAGTAAGATGAGTGAACTTTAATTAAAGCTATTACCTATGTGAACAATAGGTACCTGCTTCCCAACCTTCACAAAAAAAGCTTAATATAAATGTCACAATAAGATTTTATGTATTCAAGTAAACAATCTTGAGCAGTTGTACTGCACTGGCATATGAATTTTTTAGGTGAAATAAAATAACTTTATACGAGCCTGCTTTAAAAATGTTTCAAAATTTTAATATTTTGAATGCAGAGTTCAATGTATAAGAGACTGCATCATGGTCTGCCACCAGGGTTTTCTTTTATTTTGTTTTTTGCTCTGGTGATTAAACAGTTCCATTGGGATTTTTTTATACTTGGAAAAAAACCTTTAGCATAAACAGAGAAGACTTCGTCGGGTTGTCTACAATTGAGTTATATACATTCCTGTCATTACCTATCTCAGAACTTACTTTGTTTTCTCAGTTTGTATAATAGTCTTCACTCAGTGTCTATCATCAATGGGTTAGGGAAAACTCAGAGAATTGAGGGTTTAGGATGCCATAACTAGGATTCCTTGAAACCTTACTAAAATAGATTCTGGAGAGAGAGAGGCTAACTTGGGTAATTTGTGAGATTTTGTATGGAAGAACCAGGTAACTGCTTTTTGGTAATTTCTGTTAAATGTTAGGTTGAAGATATACAGCTACATGAAAAGTAGGGATAGCCAACTGCAACGTGTACAATAGCATTGATTTGAGGCATTTCATTGGCAGGTTCTACCTTCATGCATTGAATGCCAGATTTATAATTAGGAAGGTTGTTTCTTTTAACCCACCCTCAAGCTGGTAGGAATAGAAATGCTGGGCTGGGTCGAGATGATGACTCACAGTTAAATTATTTGTGCCTGTGGTCATGGGCTAGAGGAGGCAGCTTGGCTCTGGGCTGAGTACAGTTTGGGTCCATTTTAACTTGAAATGTTGAGAATGTGGCAGAGATGCTCTCCACTGTTTTTCAGAGGTGAGATTTCATTTACATTGAGTAATCTATCTTAGAATTTCTAAATTTGATGGTTTCAGCCCATTCTTACATCTGTGTATTCTCTTTTTGAAGATGAAGGTTTAGATAAACTAAAATCAATAAGAAGACTTAGTCCTTATTTCTGAGAAGAAGGTGCTTTTGAAAATACACCTTTCAGGCTGGACGCGGTGGCTCACGCCTGTAATCCTAGC